>JBBPCZ010005702.1:0-15479 GCA_037974445.1 Brycinus macrolepidotus
AAATATATTTGAGAACACTGTGGATATATATACACAAGTACACAATGGAGTGATAGGCATTGACAAAAACAGTAGTAGTACTGCACTGCTAAATTGCACAATTATTAGTTAGTGCTGTCTACCTTTATTCTGTATTTTTGCACACTTAACGACTCTGCTGCTAGAAACCACTATCCATCATAGTATGGGATTCATTCAAATGTCGACTGCGCTAAATTTTGTTTTGTCCTGTTGCTTTGTTACCCTTGTGTTGTTTTTCTATTTCTTGCATTCTCTTTCTTGCTCTGTTCGCACTCTGTATTTTGTCCTGTCTGCACTTAAGTAGTTTGTACTGTGTACTGTGTATATGGCAGAAATGACAATAAACCTACTTGACTTGATGTCTGCTGTAAAAACTGCAGTACAAATAAACTGAATTGAATTAGCTGTGACACAGAATTGAATTAGCTGTGACACAGAAGACAGTAGCTTTAGAAAGTTTTAGGATCTCTTAATATGAAATTCATTGTCAAAATGGGTCCTAATAATTTAGCTGTGGAGTGTGCGGAAAAGCTTACTGGTCCACAGCTGGCCTCAGAACAGCTGTGATTTGCCCATAGACTTGACTGCCTTCTATGTTTAACACTGTACATGACGCTGCGCCACCCTGAGCAACTTATGATTATGAAATGCAAACCCATTATTACTTTGTTTTCAGAGGTACTTATGTTGCTATGTACATTACTATTTTAGCAATGAAACAAGAAATGTATGTTAGTTTAATTCAAGTTGCTGTGTAGCATTACCTACGTACTCGTGATATACTACAACAAGCATTAGAAAGTTCTTTAGAAAGAATTTCGTGCTGTTCACGCTGTGTGCTGTGGTGTGTTCACGTATGACAAAATGGTCACTTCACTTCTCTTGACTTTTCGTCAATTAGTTCATCATAAAATTTCTTCATATGTTTACTATGTGAAGCAGGTCACATTTCTGCACAGTGAACCTCACTAAAATTTTGATTCTAGTTACAGCCTTAGCTGGAAAGGAGTGTAGCATTAGCATTAGCACTTAACATTCTCTGCTAAGGTCCAAGAACCTGCCAGGGGCTGAGAAAGATACTTGTGCTAGATGCTGCTGCTGTGAGATAAAAACTTAATTTCAATTTAACCATTCATTAGCCTAGTCTTAGTGTGTGTGTGTGTGGGGTGTGTGTGTGTGTGTGTGTGTGTGTGTGTGCATTATGAGTGTTATGTGTGGCAGCTGGCAGAGAGTGGAGCGAGTTTGATCATCTAAACTCATGTAACAACCGCCCACCCGAAGATGCATAATCAGTATACTCCCCTCAGGACCGTACGAAACTATTGTTATTCCAGCAGCAGCTTGGATTGAGGTGTTGCGCTCCAGGCTGCTCTTGTTCTCTCGCCTCTGTTTTTCATTTCAGCCAACTTTTTCAGCTCTTCTACACAAGCAGCCCATGAGTGGCGCAAAGGCCATGAATCCTCTTTATTTCTGATCGCTCACCCCCAAGACAGCTACCGGTCTGCAGGAGATGTCAGTCATGTTGCACTCACGTGCACACACACACACACTCCTGCATGCGCACACACACTCCTGCATGCGCACACACACACACACACACGGCCCTGTGAACGGCTCCAGAGGGCTCTGAGTTCAGCTATACTAGTAATGCACATTTCACCAGAAAGAGAGTGAGTGAGAGAAAGAGAGAGAGTGAGAGAGTGCTCCAGGCTTTATGGGAATCTCAGGGGATTACCCAGCTAACAAAAATCGCATACTCTGAACATTCCCCTAATGTTCCAATTTGGTTGTCAGAATGTTCCATTTTAGCGTTCCCAGAATATTACTGCAGCCCGATTTGCACCAGAAACTCAGCTTTCTGGGAACATTATCTTGAAACATTCTCAGAAAATGAAATGAAGTGCCCAGTTTTCTTAACACACTCACATTTTTTTTAATGTTATGGAGAACATTCCTCTGACCCTTACTGCAACTCCATTTGCACCACAGTTTGAGCGTTCTAGGAATGTTATCTTGAAATGTTCTAGGAACATGAAAATGTCCAGTAACATTCTGAGCTGAATTTACATATTAGAAGCGTCCAGATTTTAGAAATCTGTGTATAGACTTGGTTTATTAGGTGTACCTACTCATTGGCCATTGTAGAGGTGTATATATAGGTAACTTTATAGGTCTACAAGCTATATTATTTTTCTGACCCCCTTCCCCATTCATCAGTGGTTGGTGATGGCCACTCAGCACAGCAGTGGCACTGATATAGTAGTGACATGTCAGTGTGTTACAGGTCGGGTTAGCTGAAATTCAGTAGCCACTTCCAGGTTAAATTTAACTGATCTGATTAGATATCTAAATTTGCACAGCATTACTGCACAGCAAAAAGAAACTACAAGACACTCAAAATACTAACAAACATTGGATAGTACACATAAAAAATAAACAAGGAAAAATTGTTGATTTTACATGTTGGGGCGGGGTGGGGGAAGGGAGTGTTGTGCAGCAAGTCCCTAGACCATAAAGACACTGGAGGAACAGATACTTAAAATGCACCAAATATGCAAATACATATTTCTTAGAGGAAATCTAAAGCCTGCATGCGCATCCACTTCATGAACAACAGCACATGCTCATCCAAAGCAGTTCAGCCAGCTATGCTTCTGTGCGGTGAGAAACATGTGCGCCAAGTCACGCATTCGTTTATATTTCAGTACTATATTAAGAGTGACTTTTTTCTTCAAGAACATTCACAGTTTCTCAAATCTCAGTCGCGGCACATTTTTCCTAAAGTTTTGTAAAGGCAATTTTCATGACTTTCTGTCGTGGCCGTTTATCACGTGTCACACACCGGCCAGCCTGGTCACTGGAATGCTAAGCCTGTCACTTCCCTCTCCTCCTGTTGTCCCTCTCATTTTAGTTTCTCCCTGATTGTCAACACCTGTTCTAAATTTCTGTCTCTCTGTACATATACTCAGCCTGAACTGAAATCTAGCATCCATTTTCCGTCATGTCTATTGGTTAGCGTGGTTTGCAATCCTGCTGCTTCCTGGGCTTCCCTCCTCTACTATACGGTGGGCTTCAAAATGCTTCTGGAACTGTTTCCGTTTTGACTGTGTATCTGAAGCAGTGTTGAGTTCTGGAACTCTTTCAGAAGCTACACTGTGCTCTCCACCTTCTGTGTTTGCATTTCCCGACAAAACTCCTGAAATAAAGTTTCGCAAGTACTTTCTTCAAGTGTGCCACCTTACATTGGCTAACTCTGCTTGGCCATCAAGCCAGTATAAGTAATGTTAACTATTAAGCTAACTTTAGTTTGCAAACTGGCTACCTAGCTAACTTTAAAACAGCAATATCAAAGCAGCGTTGGTAAGAATACTAGGAATTCAGCTTCCAGAAATGATTCATTCTTTTAGTATGAGACATGACGCTTTATAAACCTAAAACTTTAATTGGTTAGCGAACATTAGCTTGTGACTAGCTAGTCTAACTACTAAGTCTATCAATTTTAACCAAATTTTTTTGAAACTACCAGAGTGGTTTCTTTTCATTTATATATATATATTTCTGTCCAAAAACAACATTTTTTAAAATAATTTTATTTTTTCTCATCGTTTGAACACTACAGCAGCCTTCATGGCAAATATGGACCAATAGAAATGCTCCAAATTTGCTTGGAATAATCACATATTGTACTGGCTTACATTAAAAGTGAAGAATCTTTTTGTCTTTTCCTAAAGACCATTTTGATATGTTTTTGTTGTTAGTTTCATTTTTTTGGTTTAGGTTTGTTTTGTTCTGTTTTTGGTTAGAAATGATATATAAAGGTGCTGATCAGGCAATGAAAGGCAAAGATTACTCGAGGATTTATATTCTTTCCACAGTCACAAAGCATGCAAAGGTAAAATGTAAACGTACATATGCATGTTGTTATAGATTTATGAGTGGAGGAAATGAACTTCGTTTTCAATAATTTAATACCATTGCTTTTATTGTGGCAGCACAATGTTCATCTTAACCTGGATATGAAAATTACATGATTTGTATTCAGTGAAGGCCATTTCCAGTTTTCATCACTGTCGTACAGTGAGAGCAAGGGTGACTGCATGTTCCAACTGCTGTATAACTGTTACGCTTTATTATGTCTTGTTTAGAGGTTTGGACCTTTCTTCTTTGTTGTTGCTTTTTGCTGCTCATGGATTCATCCACAGTTCTTCTGAAAGTCTAGTCTGCCAAAGACATTCTCCAGTGCCAAATATACTGAAATAAAACTGGCATCAGTAGTGTGTTTTGCAGGGGTGAGAACAAGTCACTGAGTGTAAGTGTAAGTCAAGCCCTGAGTCCTATGCATTCAACAAGCATTCTTCAGCAAATATAATGCAATTTCTACACTGAACACAAAAAGGAACACACTGTAATATATCCCATTTATTGATAGCATGTTAGAAGTATATAATAGTACCTTAAATTAACATCATCGTGTTATTGTTTGCTTGGTTTTGTTTTTTTTTTTACTAAATTATTGAATTCATTTATATAAGCAAAGAGTAGAGCAATGGTATATGAAATAAAACCAATTCCAAAGTATCATTGAACTAAAGCATGTAGACCCATTGTGTCCAATTTTTAAATCTGTTTTTCATTACATTAATTGACATTGAAGTAACTTCCTGTTACTCCAGTTTCTCTCTGAGATATATAGTTTTGTGGTACAGAGAATCAGTCCATATATCTGTCAACAGATCAGTTACATCGTTCCTTTACCATCCACTCATATGAAGATCTTTATCTCTCTGTCGCTGCCTACCCTCAGCCCTCCCCCCTTTAATCCATGTCCTTTGCAGGGTATTTTGCATGAATACCCTTGTTTGTACCACCCATGGCAGTTGGGTGTGATCCGTGTGCTGAGTCGCTGTGTACTGTAGACAATCCAGGAGCCCTATGGTGATGGAGGAAGTGAGGTAATGGTGAAAAAACTCTGTATTCTCTGCTGAGGTCACAGGGTCAGCAGCTCAAGCTGGTGCAGAGCGGCCACAAAAGCACTTATAACAGACTAGAAGACTGCATGAAGACATATCAGAGACTAATACATGTGACGCATCCAGTGAAGGAGCTGCCTTATGCAATAACATAACACATTTTACGTAACTGAGCATAATCTTCAAACGAAACTAGAAGAACAACGCATCTGAATCAGGTAGCACAGAAAAACAGTAGTGGGCTGTTTACTGTGATGCTTTAAAAGAGAGAAAGCTGCACTGTCATTTCTCATTCTTCTGTTATGAGATGAAGCCATGTAAACATTGCAGTAGGCTGTATTTTGCTCTTTCTGGGGTTTGATAAAGGCAGTTAAGAAGCTCTTTGGGACAAAGCTTAGTTTATAACCTCGGCTGGTATTCTAAGCTGATAGCATGATTTGCTGCAGTCCTTGAATGTACTGGAGCTTGTATTAATATATTCATATATATACATCTGCAATAAACTTGCTTTTAACAAACTTAACTTCAGTTCTGACAAGATCCACCGCCTTTCCGTTTCCACTCAAAGGGAATCCCAGACCCTATCATTAGAATGTGATTTAGGTTACAGACTCCTCTCTCTGTTATACATGACTGTTGATATTCAAGATTCAAGATTCAAAATGTTTGTCATATGTACAGTAGAAAAAACGCATTTCTCTGCGCAATGAAATTCCTTCTTTGCTGTCCACACAAATGCCGAGGTTTAAAGTTAGAGTGACTTCATTATGACTTCATTACTTTATTCCGCTAGCTTACTTGTTAGTGAGCTAAAGGCTACACAGCTAGCAACAACACAAAGGCAAGACAAAGTTCAGATAATGTATTCATTCAGAAAATGTTTTTATTTATATTCAAATATTTTTGCATAGCTAGCCGAATATCACACCTAGGTTAATCTAGCTGAATGCAAGGGTGTTCCTATTGAAAATTTGCTCGTCATTGAACCCTCCTCCCCATGCGCTGTGAGTGGCTGTCTCTGCAATTTATGTGATGAATTTATGAGTGTGAAGGGAAGACAGTAAAATGTTATTGAAACTCAGCCCTAGCTACTGGAATAGCTAAAGCATGTGCCATTGTTTAAGATTTTCATGCCTGAATTCCCACTGGTAAAAGACAATCAGTGTAGAAGTGTAGCGGAAATGATGAATACACATACAATTAGCAAGGAAGAATGTATCTTAAAAATAAGACCGTACTTCAAAATTTTTGAAGTGATGTATCACTTACAGTCACGCATGAACACACCACAGCACACAGTGTGAACAATGTGAAATTCCGGGGAGCTGTGTGTTGGGAAAGTACCTCACTTAAGGGTACCTCAGTGGTGCCACTAGCAGTCCTGGGATTCAAACCCACAACCTTCTGATCGCAGGGACAGCTCCCTAACCACCAGGCCACCAGCTGCCGCAGTTATGTTTCAGTTTTGGCGGGACGTGTGAAAATTTTTGTCAGTGGTGGGAGTTTGGCGACAAACAAAACAAAACAAAATATTTGTCGGGGGTGGATGGATGAAACTAAATCAGTTTTTTTGGCGATGGTTGGGGGGTGATTGGGACTGACAAAACAACAAAATAATTTATTGAGGGAGGAGAAAAAAAATTGCACTCAAGCCTTTCAACGTTTTTGCGTTGCTCGCAGTGGTCTTCAAATTACTACTCCTAGTTCTGTGCACTTGTCTGCAAAGGCTACATTGTAATTAAAGCAATACTTCACTCAAAAGCCCTAATGTTGGTATCATGCTAAGATCATGCTAACTGCTTTCCACAAGCTTTCCTTCATGTTAATCCCTTCAGTTTCCTTCATGTTAGCTATTTTAGTTCTAAAAGGATGCTACATAATAGTTTTTAGTAAGCTTTCATTGTCTTTCTTTCTAACATTTTCATTTGGATTGTGCTCAGTTAAGAAAGACAAATTAGCATAGCAAGTAAAAGAAACACAAATAGATTGTTGCAGCAGAGCTCTGGCTGGCTGGCAGCTGCTTTCAGAGACCCTATTCTGCCTTGATCACTGTGTTTTGTTCCTCTAAGCTGCTGCACATAGTCGAAAGTTTCTTTCTTGTGTCCCTGAGGCATCAGGAGACTTGGCAGTGACTTATCATTCACATTGTGTACAAGGCTGAGTTTACTCCAGTGGATCCAAATCATGTATTTGTTTGAGAGTCTTCTGAGCAAGAGCCTGTGAGATGACCGTGTTACCCCTGGTTGAGCATGATAAGTGAAGCTTTATTCATCTATTTTACAAGAAGACTACTGTGCTCTAGTGGTCTACCTTTTCCCAAACACAATTTTATACAACTATATAAGGAGTATAAAGAATTCCATTTAAGCACAGAGTAGTTTAATCACCATCATTGACAGCAGACAGTGATAGATAATATTGCCAATTAGGATAATTCAAGATTTTCTTTTTTTTTTTGCCAGTCTACTGACTAAAAAGAAGAAAGAAGCTATTTCATTCAAATGGAAGCAAAGGAACAAGGGGAGAAAGAAAAAATCATTTAAGAAAGAAAGGAATAAAGAAAGAAACAAAGAAAGAAACAAAGAAAAGAATGAAGGATACAAGAAGGAAGGAAGAAAATAGATTAAAAAAGAAAGATAAGGGAAAGAAAGAAAGGAAATAAGGAAAACTAAATACAAAAAAGAAAGAAAACAGAAAGATACATAGAGAGAAATCAAGAAATAGGAGAATATATAAAAAGGGCATAAGGAAAACGGGAAAAAATAAATTAAAAAGCGAAAAATAAAAACAGAGAACAAGAAAGAATGAAAGACTGAGGTAAAGTTTTTTACCTTTTCCTCTTTGATGTATGTCCAAAGAACTGCAGCTAACTCATTTGCTTCTCTAGCATTAAAGAGCGCAGAGCGGCAGTTGGGTGTGACCTCCGGCCTTCTAAAGGTCAGCTCCTGCAGTATCATGACCATATGTATGAATTACAGAGTGATTAGGCACAGGGTTGATCTCTCTGGGGAACAGCATTAGAAGAACAGTGCAGTTTCAGCACACAGTGAGGCATCCCACAGTTGGATGATGTGCTTGCTCCCCAAAACAGAGCAAGCGCAGTGGCCACAGCAAACAGCTAATCACAGCTGTGGCCACTAGCACCTCTGAGGTCTTCTCGGGTAAAACAGAAATGGAAAGTTATTGTTTCAGTGTCCACTATATTTTGCTGTTATGAAAGGTATGGGTCTTGGAATAATGACCTTCAATAAAATGAAACAATCTTTATCTGGTCTTTTTGGTTCAGGGTGTTTGGTATACAACATGTTCTGTTAAAGTTTCATGATTCAGCGACAGCAGTTTGTAGTGACTTACAAGGTCATCAGTATCAAATGTGTTAGTGTTAGCATTCGCTTCAAGTGTGTACCAAGTGGGGGGCTAGTGGGTAGAATTCTTGCCTCTGGACCAAGCGGTCATGGTTCAAATCTTACCTTCAGCATACCATCACTGGGTTCCTGAGCAAGACCCTTAATCCCAAGTTGCTCCAGAGAGACTGTCCCCTGTAGTTAGGGAACGGAAGTCGCTTTGGATAAAAAGCATCTGCTAAATGCCATAAATGTAGCGAAGGGTCCATAGCTAGCTAGTAACTGCTATTCTGCCAAACTCTTTGAAAACTGACTGTGACCCATGGCTGTGTTTCAGATCAGGTACTTATTTACCATACTATCCAGTAGCAATGCTAGTACTGTGTTTATGTGTGAAACAGTGACTTTTGCAGAAAAATGCTATTTTGTGAAAATGTGCACAATGATGGAAATAAGAAAGAAAGACAGAGAGAGAGAAAATGAAGAAATGAAGAAAAAGAAAAATAACAAAGAAAAAAGAGATAGAAGAAAAGCAAGGGTCAAGAATAAATTAATTAAATAAAAAGAAATGACCAAAACAGAGAGAGAGAAAGAAGAAAAGACAGAAAGAAACCCCTTGACAGCTGCCACTGTAACAAGATCAATGTTATTCACTTCACATGATCCTAGATCAACCATTGAACTAGGATTGCTTTCACTAATGAAACCATGAAATATAATAAAATAATGTATGTAATATGAAAGAGGCAAACTATTCCACCACTTAGAGGCTGCTACTGAAAACACACAATCACCCACATGGTTCAATCAAGAGCAGACAGTATCAAGAAATTTGATAACAAATCAGAGGGTCCTACCAGAAAAGGAATCAAACTTAGTTGTTCATCACAAATTTTGATAATCACTGAATTGTTCATCACTGAATTTTGTTACAGCATGAAAGGTCCCACTGTCATGGTAGATCAGGTGTAGTTGTATCAATATTACGGTGGTAGGTTCACTGTTGTCTTTATCAGTCTGCCTAGTTTCGATTACCTACAGTAACATAGTCCAGCTAAAAATAGCATTGCTTTTAATTTGGAAACTCAACATTGTGTAGCAACTCTACTTTTCATTATGCTTGTGACATCCAGCGCTGCTGTTCACCCTCCTCACCACTAGGGGAGTTAGTGACATTGGAAGTGAGTTAACTGAGTACTCCTGTCTGTAACACTATTTAAGGACGGAAACAGAAAAAGTATTTTGCGATGTATTGCCTTCCGTGTTGTACCAAGCAGTCTGTATTAAGTGCCAGTGTTTAGCAACTGCCTTTAATGTGTGCATCCTTTCCACTTCAAGAACGAAAGATCATTTGAGATACCATGGAGTTAATGAAAAGAAATAATTTAAAACCCACTGAGATCTTGAGGGTCTGCAGTCAGAAATGTATACAGAAGAAAAATCCACTATGGAGGGTCAGTGGACAGCAGTGAAGAATGTGTGGGGAGCAGTTCCTTTATATTCAGGGATCTCAAACTCCTATCCTAGAAGGCTGGAATCCAGCTCTGCGTCACTATCTTTCTGCTCAAACACACATGATTCAGCTCATCTTTGTTCTGTTTTTAACATAGATTATTCAGAAGAGAGTTTATCGATACTATTTATAGGATGTATGGTTTAACTGCAGCTTGGAGTTATTGTGTCTAGCAAAGGATGTTAAGATTATGATGTTTATATAAGCTGAGCTTAAAACACAGTAGGAGTGTGTGGACGCGTGTGATTTTGAGGAAGCAGACAGTTAATGATTTTACCCTTGGTTTCAGAAGAAACACTGGGTGAGCAGTTGTCTACAAACTTTTGGATAAACAGTGTCTTTGTGCCTTCAAAAAGATTTGGGGATATTGCTAAAACACACGCACACACACACACACAATTTCACCAGTATGTAACTGCTTGTCAGCTTGTGTGTGTGCGTGTGTGTGTTTTCTTGTAAGCCTGTGATGTAACATTATCCGCACTAGAAAACATACTCTTTAAGCCATGAGTGGAGCAGTTCATGCTTCCCAGTGCTGTGTGTGTGTGTGTGTGTGTTTGTGTATGTGTGTTTTACTATGTGCATTTTAAATTCAGTGAATCATACATTAATTGACAGCTTAACAGGGCACATCTTAATACCTTTCAAATTACCACAGAGAGCTGATATTTGGTGTCCTTCAAATTGCACATAGACCCACCAGAGTAAAGAGAGACAAGGAGGAGTTATGCAATGCTGACCACAGGAAAGTCTACGTGTGTGTGTGTGTGTGTGTGTGTAGTGTGTTTGGGTGTGTGCTTGTATGTGGGGGGTGATTGCCCTCTTTTGTGACAGACTAAGCTTGTAATCAGTGTGTCTGCCAAATAACCAAATAAAATCTGACTATTCAACACATGTTTACACACCACTTGATCAGTCAGATACCATCATAACAAAGTCATGAAAAAAATCACCTTTATATTATACATCACATATTTAGAACTGTTTTCCCCCTGGTGATCTGTTGTCACCTGTACCCTCACAATAAAATAGTCATATTGTAATAACACACACTTTTATTCGAAAGCTACTTACACAGGGGCTTCACAGCCCATTTTAAGAACTGAATGACATTTTTATAAAACAATACTTATTTGTGGCAGTAATCGCAAGATAACTGTTTTATGAAATAAATGGCACTGCATTGGCATAAATGTTTTAAAAAGTCACTTATAGAAATCTGTAAAACTTCTGCAGTATCCTGCAATGTACTATAGTAATTGTCCAAATTTATTATAAAGGTAGGTTATTTATAATATTATTAGGATATATATTATGATATAAGAATATGTAGGAATCCTGTGGAAATTCTTGCAGTATTGCTATCAGTCATGTTCATTAGGGTAATCATGACCATTTCAATTGTCATGATCATTAAACTATAGCAGTTTTCAGTCTCACCATGACCTGCTTTACCTAGATTTAACTGCATATACCCAAATCTGACATACTTTGGAAGGCTGTTTGCTGTGCTGCAAATGAAATGAGGATGCCATTAGCAGAATGGAGGATTACTCCAGCTCTTCTATGGCTCCCATATGAGTCCTTTATTTTCCCAGTACAGAGAAAAGAAGTCGGCGTGTTTCCAGACACCTTGTGACTGTTTCTCTCTGAAGAGCTCTCTTCTCTTCTTTCTCAGCTCTTTCCAGCAGCTCCCAAAGCTTTCCTTCATAGCATCATCTATATGTACCATCTCCCTCTACAGGTCTGGCCATGGTGTTGCATCATCTGCACTGCAAAAGCCCTTAGTGCTATGTTTTGACACTGCATTAGCATTCTCATACATTCCTGACCATCTTAATTCATTACTGGTCCAATTCGGGACCAGGAAAGTGACGGTAAAACAAAGATGGTGGGAGTTTGACCTTGTCTTTTGCTGAGCCTCCTCTATGTTGAGTTCCTTTAGAGTAAAACAATTCATGTCGAGTACCACTCCATCGAGATGTGAAACAGACTCCACTCGAGGCAGCCTCCCTGGTCGACCATCCCCTTGTCTCTCATTATCAACCACTTAGCGTAGGCTAGTTCACGGGGAGGTTAGAACAGGCTGAAGCAGCCGTGTCAACTACTCTGAAAGCACTAAATGCATCAAATTACGAACTCTTATGAATGCACCCTCAGTGTTCTGTCTGGATTTTTTTTCTCCTCACTCTGTCTAACAGCATTCAACAGGAATTGCTTCAAACATTGGCCTGCCCCTTTAGTGAAGAGTTTCTTGAGAGAAAGGTGTATGGCTGGCATGAGAGTTATTTTGCCTTGTCTTTAGACATCATGCCAGCATCTGATTTTTACATATTTAGTCCTAGTTGTCCAAATCCCCCTGCATTTCTCAGAAGACTAACATGAACCAGTTCTGCAGAAAATAAATTGGGTTTGATGCTAAAAGTAGGCTACTAGCATTGTAGACCTACCTTTATAATACTGGTCTCAGACATTTCTGTAAAAGACTGCGATGAATGGCAAGTTTAAAGCTTAGAACTCTGGTAGTTCAATACTACTTTACTGCCACATAACATTGGCATACCATGCCAGAAACGATGCCATGTCATGGCAGATACTACATGGTCTAATGAGTTGCTATAGCGTCTTGTTACTAGAGTCATACAAATTTATTTATAATGTTTCTGTACAGACAGTGAATGGAAGAAATAAGATTCCACCAACTAAAAAGAAAAGAGAGATGCAAAACCAAATAAGAAAACAACTCAGGGCACACTGATGAAAAAAATATAGAAATAAGATCAATGAGAAAAAGAGAAACAGTCACTGCAGAGTTGCAGCAATTGCATCATTTGAGATCAGTTTCAAAAGGTATGTTTTCAACCGCTTTTTGGAAAAAAGAAAGATAAATACAGTCAGGCAGATTAGATTTTGGGGGGCAGGGGCCGGCAATGCTAAATAACCAACTCTAAATCTCCAGTTGTGCGAAGTTTAGAGGAAGAAATGGAGAGTAAAATAGTGTCAAAAGGAGCATGTTCAGTGGTGAATATAAATATAGGAGGGATGAAAGGTAAGGAGGTGCCAAACTACAAACCCAAATCACTGTAACTGTCGTGTCCCATTTCGTTACATCTCTATCACTCCCTGTTATGTTTTCCGCTCTCCTGTCACACCCTGTCTTTGTTTATGAGTGCATGTGGGGCAGCTGGTGGTCTAGTGGTTAGGGCGTTCGCCCTGCGATCAGAAAGTTGTGGGTTTGATTCCCAAGACTGCTAAGCACCTCTGAGGTACCCCTGAGCAACGTACCGTCCCCACATACTGCTCCCCAGGCGCTGTGTTCCTGAGTGCCCGCTGCTTCACATGCTGAATGGGTTAAATACAGAGGAAGAATCAGCACACCCCAGCTACACGTCCTTATTATCTCATGCTCCATCCTTTTCCTGAGCCTCCTGTTGAGCGTGTTCACCTGTCTTTTTGTAACCCACCCTGCCATAACTGTTCCTGGTTTACCGTTGTGTATTTATACCCTTGTCTGTGTATTTGTAAGTTGTCGATCCACCATAACACTTACCTCACATGTGTTATGTAATGTTTTGTTTTACTGAATATTTTGTACAGTATATCAGCATTTTCTGTTTGTAAATAAAGTTCAGGTGTTGCATTTGTGTCCCCTCTATGTCTTCCATCACCCTTGTTACATTATAATCAGAAAAGGTTGGGATGGTATGGTAAATAAAAGCATAAAAGTAAAAGAAATATTGAGAATAAGTTTGTTTTATTATTTGTAATAAAACAAACTTATTCTCAATATTTCTTTTTCTTTTATGCATTGCAAACTGTATGAACCCAAGATATTTCATGTTTTGTCTGGTCAACTTCATTTGGTCTACAACACATTCCAAAAAAAGTTGGGACAGGTTCAATTTAGGGCTAGTAATGAGGCAAAATAATCACAAGATGGCAAACTGGTGATGTCAACAGGAGATTGTCATCATGATTTGGTGCAAAAGCAGGTATCCATGAAAGGAGAGAGTCTTTGAGGAGCAAAGGTGGGCAGAGGATATCCACTCTGTCAACAAATGTATGAGTGCATTCTATAATACATAATGTGATTCAAGGAATCTGGAGGAATTTCAGTGCATGAAGGGCAAGGGCAGAAGGCTCAGCTGAACACCCATGATCTCTGAAACTTCAGATGGCACTGCATCTAGAACTGTCAATCTTTAATAGCTGATATAACCACATGGGCAAGAAATTACTTTGGCAAACCTTTGTCAAGCAATACAATATGGAGTACATTCACAAATGCTTCTGAAAACTTTACTGTGCAAAAAAGAAGTCTTATGTTAACCATGTCCAGAAGCGGTCC
This sequence comes from Brycinus macrolepidotus, assembly GCA_037974445.1. NCBI lineage: Eukaryota > Metazoa > Chordata > Actinopteri > Characiformes > Alestidae > Brycinus > Brycinus macrolepidotus. Next base: position 14,197 of record JBBPCZ010005702.1, read on the forward strand.
TGACTTCTATGGGATCAGAGGCAACTGCTGTGGACCATCACACAATGGAAATCTTTATTGTAGCCAGATGAATCAGTATTCCAGATCTTTTTTGGAAGAAACTGATGCTGTCAGAAACAAGTCCAAAAGCCAGGGTCTGTAATTGTATGGGGTTGTGTCAGTGCCCTTCGGTGGTGGCAGCATTAATGCAGCAAAGTGAGATTTTAGAGCAACATATGCTGCCTTCAAGACAACATCTTTTCCAGGAACATCCGGGCATTTTTCTACAAGACGATGCAAAATCACATTCTGCACACATTACAAAGGCATGGCTACAGAAGGAGAGTGTAGGGTTACTGGACTGGCCTGCTTGTAGTCCTGACCTGTCCCCGGCAGAGAATATGTGGAGAATTTTGAAATGAAAAATGCAACAACAGCGACCCTGTTCTGCTGCGCACTGTGTTTACAGGAAGAATGGGACAAACTAACGTCTGAAATGTTTCATTGCTTGGTATCTTCAGTGCCAAAATGTCTTTTAAGTGTTGTGAGAAGGAATGGCAACATTAGAAAGTGATAAATGCTTTACCATCACAACTTTTTTGTTGCAGGCCTGAAATGCAGTACTGAAATATTTCAGGACTTCACGGGTCAGCTTGATTGAGCAGCAGAGGAAAGATATAAATGTGAAGGTAGAGGAAAACTGGTGAGACACTTATTGATGCAATTTAGCACCCTGTGAGCAGAATTCAAGATGAAACCAACAGTGTTCACTAAACACTGACTTAAATCCAGTTAGATTCTCCATGGCAAAGCAAAGGTTTAGAGAGTTTTTTCCTTAGGTGCTCTGGAATTTAGGTGATTAAACATTATAACGCATTAAACACTGCATTAAAAAATCTTATATTAAGTCTTTGTTGTATAATCAATTCCTAACCATCTGAGTGACATGTATTCAGATCCGATCTGGTCTCATTGCTGGAAACTTCTCCTGGAATTTCCTGGAAAGTTCAGATGCAACACACCTGGATCTGGTTGTTAGATGCCTTTTACATGGATCAGGGGTGGAATACTTTTAAAAATAAAGGTTCTACAAATGATGCATGGGGGTGACGAGGAGAAGAGACTGTACAGGGATACCGTGCGTAAGGCATAATTAATCGATCGCAAGTGGCCGACGAGGCTGTAATTGGAATACAGGACTGGAGCTGTCCCGGACAAAATCACCCACAGTCTGTGCTTGTGGTGTCTACTTGGCTGTATCTTCACCTAGTAAGCTAGCTTGAGTTTCTTCTGTTACTTAACTG
>JBBPCZ010005767.1:0-15468 GCA_037974445.1 Brycinus macrolepidotus
ATATTTACCTTAAATGCTAAATACAATGTACTGCACCTTAGGTTTTCATGTGCTGCTATGTCAGAACATAAGATCAGTATATTTTAAACAGTTTCTTAAATTTGTAATCCTACAATACCATAAAAGTAACTTTTTCAATTTTTTAATTTAATTGTACATACAGGTCATACAATTCACACCTATTCAATTTATTTAGTGGCTGCAATTTACCATAATTTTAAATTCACAGTGAGAGCCAGCCAAGTTAAAATACAGCTTCCATATAATGGGGTTAGTTGTAATGCAGTGTTCCAACCAGTCTCCCAAATCAATTCAAAGCAGTTAATTTTCTTGCACGTTTTTATGCACACATTCATTAAAAACATACTGCAGATGTCATATACAGTACGGTGCAAAAGTCTTGAGCTACCCTTCATTTCTTCATATTTTGCTTTAAGATTTTATGTAGTCTTGAGGAACAGTTATCCATTTATTCATTTTCAGTCCAGTCCCTGTGCCTGACCATGTGCAGAGGAACACAGTGACCTACGTATGAAACATTCAGGCATAACATAATCTCACTGAAGTGCTATTTTAACTTTTAATTCCACTATTATCAGTCCTAGTCTCGCCAGCTTGTCGCGTAGTTTTGGAGCATCCAGAACGCGTGGCTGAAACCCTGCCCCCAAAACTCACCTCACTTAGCGTGCTCATTCCGGAGGGCGTACGGCTCACTATAAATACTTATACTGCACTCCAATATTCAAGACAAGGTCACAGGCCGTGTGGAGACTGCAGTTGAAAATAAGTGCCATTTTAATTTTTTCTAATTTCACTACTGTCACTCCTACTGTCAGCCAGTTGTTGAATAGTTCCGGATTATTTGGGATGTGTGGCTGAAGCCCTGCTCCCAAACTCAGCTCGGGCAGTCACTGATCACACGCGAACAGCTGTGTCCAATTAAGCTCATTGTATATCAAACAAGCACTGTCACTAAAGCATCAGGCCTCATGTGCAGCCCTCCTAGTGTGAAAACCTAATCGGGTAAAGACCACCTGTGCGAGTCCACTGAGCAAAGACACCGGCAAGGCTATCAGCTCTACGCACCCCAGGGCACTTCCATTACTCTCAATATTTAAAAAGATAGAGAAACCCAACCTACCTGAAGTCCCTACAATATTCAGCTTCTGGTCATCCACCCTTGTCTGTGGGGCTGTGGAATTGTCAGTCCACAGACAATAAAGGTGGTAGTGGTGGTGGCGGCCTAGTGGGTAGGATACTTGCCTCTGGACCAAGAGGCCATGGGTTCGAATTCTACCTTCAGCATACCACTACTGGGTTCCTGAGCAAGACCCTTAACCTCAAGTTGCTCCAGGGAGACTGTCCCCTGTAGTTAGGGAATGGAAGTCGCTTTGGATACAAGCGTCTGCTAAATGTTGTAAATGTAAAGCTGATCTCTGCATATGCTAACCAGCTATCCCTTGATCTACTTGCTCTCTCTTTAAAAAGTCAGTCAGTCCTGTCTTCCTTCTCATCCAGCATCACTGATACCAAAGGCCTATTCTACAACAACAAAATAAACAGCACCACAGACACTCAAAACCTATTCTTTACCTCTCTCCTCCTCCACCTCCACCAGACACAAACCTCTCAGCAGAAGTATTTGTCTCCTTTTTCACTTAAGCGGTGGAGGCTATCAGTAGCCAATTCTTTGAATCACAAAGGGTCAACCCCTTTGTGAAATAGGTACGACTATACCTATTTGGGTCAAAAGTGCGTCATTTCTGTCTTTTACCCCTCTCACAGAGAGTGAGGTATCCAAACTCCTGACTTGTAGCTGTCCTACTACATGTCCACTTGACCCTATGCCTGCACGGCTCTTCCAAGCCATCTCTTCAACCATCATGCCTACTATCACGCATGTGGTTAATGCCTCACTATCCTCTGTAACATTTCCTACAAGCTTCAAACAGCCTCAGGTAATGCCTCTGCTCAAAAAGTCTTCCCTCAACCCTGCTCAAGTCGAGTATTATTGGCCAATCTTGTTGCTTCCATTCTTATCCAAAATCAGTGAAAGTGCGGTCTTCAAACAGGTCTCAGAATTCCTCTCTCGGAATGACTTCCTTGATCCAAACCAGTCTGGTTTCAAGAGTGGCCACTCCACTGAAACGGCTCTGCTATCAGTGACTGAAGCTTTAAAATCGGCCAGACCGGCAGCTCAGTTCTCGATTCTTATCCTTCTGGATCTATCAGCAGCATTCGATACAGTTGACCACAACATCCTCCTATCCATACTCTCGAACATGGGCATCTCAGGCAGAGCTTGTTCTTGGTTTATATCTTACCTATATCTTACCTTTCTGGGCATGGTTGGGACAAACATCTCCATTCCTTCAGCTCCCCACTTCTGGTTATCTCAGCCAAAGCTTCTATCCATCACAATATTAAAATAAAAATCACCTCTTCACTCCTCACCCCATCCAACCTGGGTGTCATGATCGATGACCACATCACATCTGTCTCTCGGTCATGTCGCTTTGCCTTATACAACATTACAAAAATCAGGCCATACCTGACTCTGTATGCCACCCAACTCCTGGTACAAGCCATGTTTATCTCTTGCCACAATTCTGCAGTGCCCTTCAAGTGGGTCTCCCAGCTTGTACGATAAGACCCAGCTGGTTCAGAATGCAGCAGCTCGGCTGGTCTTCGACCAACCCAAAAGGTTGCATGTCAACTCACTGCTAATTGACCTACATTGGCTACCTATGGCTGCCCGAATTAAATTCAAGTCACTAACTCTTGCCTAAAGAGTGACATTTGAGTCTGCACCCAGTCACCTTAATCCTATCATTCAGGCTTATGTTCTTACTTGCTCCCTCCGCTGCCTCAGCCATCCCTACACACAAAGAGAACCCAGTCCAGGTTCTTCTCATTCTTGATTCCTCGCTGGTGGAATGAGCCACCAAAGGCGACCAGGGCAGCAGAATCCCTCTCTATCTTCAAACACCTCCTGAAGACTCATCTATTCAGACAGCATCTCATCTCCTGATCTGTCTTATTGCACTACTCCTACATAAAGATTTTAGCACTTAGAAGTCTCCTCTGGTTCTCACACTGTCCTGAAACTTGAGTGCTTCCTCAAATTTTAAGTCGCTTTGGATAAAAATGTTTGCCAAATGAATGAAATGTAATGTAATGCATAAACCAGTAAGGAAACAAGTGCATGGAGGTAATGCTGAATGCTGAGTGGTTTGATAATACACCTTTATCTAGGCACCTTGCAGCCTGTCGCAGTAAAATATTTGTTCCAATTTCTTTAATTTAATCTACTCAATATGCCAAAGATAAGACAGTCTGACAGGCATAAAATAGCATTTTTGTACCAACAAGGTGATTTAAAGCAAGATACAAAGAAATGAGGGGTGGCTCAAGACTTTTGCACAGTAGTGTAAATAAAATATATTTCATCACGCATCAGTAAATCAGTATTTTAAAAATAAAAATGTAACTGATTTAGCCTATTAGAAAAAATTATTAGAAAAACATTTAATGTACTATAATAACAATAAAATGGGTTAATGTGTCCTCTGTAGAGGATGTGCACTTATTTTCACAAAAATGTCATTTGACCACCAAAAAAGTCAACAAAAAAATGTCATCTGACTAGAGCTTGCAAAACAATATGACATACCCAACAAATGACACACACAGTGATTCATTATAGTTTTGGTGTCTATCAATATAACAATAGCTAAAAATTAGAAAACCAATATTGATACAATGATAGAGACAATATATCATCCACTACCACTACCATGCCTCACATTACCTCAAAACATAATCAAATCAGTTCACAGAAAGTGAGAAGTGGGAAGAAGTGAGAAATGTGTGCTGAGGTTTTAGATACATAAGAGAAAGTAAATTGCTAAAACTCAATCCCCCTGAGAGCTCTTGAGGTTTTCTACAGGATGGAGGCACTCACAGCCATCGTTATTCAAAGCAGCATCTGGGAGCAGCTAAAAATTTCTGTGCTGTGTCATATTTCTCATCACTAATTTTCAAGTTTCTGTTTGAAAATGACAGCTCTAAAACTTGATATTGCCCAGCCTGGACTAATACTTTTCATATCAGCCACTGCAGAACTGCACCTAATCCATTAATCGAGTAAAGCAGCAATGTGATTTTGGCCAGTGTTAAACTGCAACACAATAGCCATGCAGTCTCTTTCTCTTGGCTTCAAACACCTAAAAATTCACTTTTTGTGCTGAATATCTGTCTCTACAGTCGCTGACACTAGCAAGAACTTTAGAACTGGGGTAGTGCTAAAAAAAAACTGCACGATAGCCCTAAAACACATCTGAGTCACTCTTCCTAAAATCAAATTTATGGCCTCTTAGAACTGCAAGGCACGCGGGGCTGATTTTCAGGGAATACTCAACAGACCACCAGTTCTCCTGGTGCTAAATGACAAATGAATGGCTGCATGGGTCTGGCACCTCCGGTCCTGGATGGCTAGTTGCTCATAAATGTCCTTCCTAGTGCAGAGTTACCAACCCCCAAACTCCCACCCACAGAAGCAAGACTCATGCTGGAACTAACTGAACACAGACTTGCTTAACTGACCAGAAGCAAATTAGGGCCGTCTTTAGGGGCATTTGAGAGATTTTTATGGAAGCATGATATTGATTTTGCCTAGAGAGCTCAGGTCATGTGTTGAAATGCTGAATACCTGAACTAAAAGAACTAAAAGAAATAACTAAAACTGAAACTGCCAGGAGTGAAACTGGCCACTCCAAACAAAAAACACCCTAGGCTAAAACAGAGCCTGGCCTAGCAAAACACCACACTCGATTCAGAGAGAGGAGGGGGAAAAAGACAGGAGTGTGGTGCAAGTGAAAATGTGCTGTCTGCATTTTTGAAAATGAGCCTAGAGAAAAGCTCAAGATGAGTGCTAAGGAAAATGCTCAAAAACTTGGGAACTCTCCCAATACCAAGATTACCGGCTCAATGAGTCTGAGTGTGAACGCCGGTTATAAAAGGCCACCCGCAGGGGCAGCCGATGCCGGCTGATCGCAGGAGGGTGGCGGCTTTCATTTTCTTCTTCTACCCGACATGGCAGTGGCCTGCTGGTCGGAGTGGCCAGCCCCCACATTTAAATTTCGTAACAGAGCCATAGCTACTTTAATCAGACATATTAGCTTTAAAATCTATAGATGAAATGTGAAGATTAAAATGTTAGTTTATTTTTTATGTCACATCCGTAATAGGTCTTTACATCTGGAATGCACCCAAGATAAATGTTATGGCCCACATCTGAAGAAAATGTGCTTTAAAGTTTTGTCATATTATCTTTCACATAGCTTCCATTTAGCTACCCAAATCACTGTCACTTACATCAGCAGTATTTTCTTATCAAAATTTGCACCAACTCCTGTCCAATGACGTGACAAAGCAGCTTATATTACACCAACTAGCATTGTTCAAACCGCAAAAAGTCATCAGACATTGGCCTCAAATTGAGTTGCTGAGTGCCTACTAATAAACTTACTTATGTGGTTTCTGACACTCTATGACATGCTGTTATCTAAACAGGTAAACAAAAGTACTGACAAGCATAATTTCAAAAGGATGACAGTGCTTAAAGATGATGATAATGTTTGAAAGGGATGACTACTTGAATTATGTCAAATTTCTATTTCACGTCTGTGTAGTTAAAAACACACATTCCTCCCATTTACATTTTAAATGTGCTCATTGACTGGTGGTGTGGACGTTGACAGAAAGATCAGAAAAATCAGGACCAGGACGAGACTGCTTAAAAACAGCATAAATGCTTTCATGCATTCCCTGGTAATACTGTGGTAATTCTTGGTAAGAGGGTATAAAAAAAGATGCATGCACTTTAGCGGCATAGCTCCAGTGCAAAACTAAAGAAGCACAATGCACAGCATATCTTGACTGACTGACTGCATACATGACTGATACAAGAGAAAACTGTAAAAAGATTACTCTTTTTTTAGTTAAACTAAAAGGAAAAGCGAAAGATATGGTCTATGCTTTATTTTTCTAAGGCTTCCTAAGACTTCTCACCTCCAACCTCTCAGAGCCATGCTGTGGCTCTGTGTTGGCTCTGCTTGTGTGATGGCGTTCCATTAGGAAATGTGTTGGGTTAGGAAGGGGAGTGTGAGTGTTGCATGCACCCATCATATCACATCATGCTCAGGGAGTGCTGTGCTGTGAGAACCTATTTCTAGGGCCCGGTTTTAAATCTGCTTTCAGTTGCTCGCCCAATCGAGCAAAAAGCCCTGTAGTTTTCTGAGGAAGTCATAACGCAGAGCCCTGTAGCGTTCCAAGCTCATAATCACAACCGGAATTGGACTTGATGAAATTAGTGCTCAGTAAGACCCCATAAAATCCATTGCTGAAATATGTCTCGCAGATGTCAACACTTCGATTGAGCCCTGTAGGCAACTCTGGCAAGATAACTAGCAGTGGAACTTTGCTGCCGCATTGCGTAGTGATTGTGTTTTAGGTGTATTACTAAATATGGACAATATGAACAAAATAACATTACAATTCTATTTCTACGTTAAGATGGCTATACATGATTTAGTCATTTTCTAGTAACTTGACACTAATGAGAAGCAATTCAAAAACAAAGTTGCATGTAACACATTCAATTACACAAATTAAAGCCAAAAACCAAATTAACAGCTCATGATAATTTGCATATTTATGTTTTTATGTAAATTTTTGTATAGCTTATATGTGTTTATACACACATATATACATCATTCATTATACTATATATCATCTGTTCTGTGTATGTTAAGGCTTTGAGAATGAAAGTAGACAACCAGTTTAATGTTTTGCCACATTACATCTTTTGCACAGATTCCATTTAGGTTCCCTGCTTACTATCACTTACACCAGCAGTATTTATCAAATTGTGCACTTAATTTGCATTTCATGCCTTGCACACTCTCTCCTGGAAGAATTAAAAGTTCACTGAGGACTGCAGGTCTTCCCTTCTGCAATGATTCAGGGCATCAAGGGAGGAGAAAAAAAATAACCTAGCTACGCTCTCTGTAGCTCATGACTATAGAAGGCTGAAAAACATTAAACAGTGACACAAGTCGCTGTTTAAACAGCTGTTACTGTTAGCTAGCTGGTTAAGCTGTTGACAGAAACAATATCTTTAAGAAGCCTTCCTTTTCTTTTTTGCTCTTACCATGGTTCGGGTAACAAACAAAATGAAAAACTTATCTCAGTTAAGATCACCATTTTCTGTTTCATTTTCTTGTCCGTTGTTCAAATATAACATAAATGGTGGTAAAAGGTTATGTAATTATTGTAATTATTACCATGAACTACTGTTACTACATATTGTTATGTTATATAACGTATTATTATTATTATTATTATCATTATTATTATTATTATTATTATAAAACAATTGTTATACTGCCACATGTCTAGTACAGAATCATGGGCATTAAACACCAAAGGTATGTAACTGTTTGAAAACCACTTGAATTTTAGTTGTATGTGTAAAAAAGGAAAATTTTAAGAATAACCTCACCTTAGCACAGTTTTATAGGCTGTAAAATTCAGTAGCCATTATTCAAGTACTGTAGACAATTTGCTGAAACACAAAAATTTCATCCTAACATTTGGTAAGCCCACTTGCTGTGACTCAGAACCCCCACACATCATCTGTGTGACAACCTAGTAGAGCAACAATACACTGTAACACTTCATTAAAGATAATGATAATAATTTTGGATAGTGAATATATAGCTAGAAGGTCTACATTTTATGGCCTATTTATATCACATATTGCTGCATGATGTGTTAAAGAAACAGTGATTTGATTGAACTAGATTGAAAGTAGAACACAACGTTCCACAAAATTTCCTAGCAGATACCCCTTATGTGGGGCGTAAATAATGCTTTTGTATATAAAGTCAATCACATTTCTAAGACACATCTTGCTGCTGTCTCTAATATCTTAACTTTACAAAAGAAGAGAAACCAATGTACGATAATAAACAAAGATTTTATTTCAAGTACAGTTGCACATTTTCAAAATATTTAAATATATAACTTCAACACTGCAATGTGGTAAACAATTGCTTAGACTTTCAATACTTTGTTATTCATTGAAATAATCCAGCACTAGTCTGGCTTTGTATTTTGCTTCTTAAAAGTGCCAAAAAGGGTTCATAACAGCAAAATCTTTTATTTCCTTAAATAACCTTTCAGTGGATTTTCTGTAAAGTAGATGAACAATTTTTAATCTGTCGTTCATAAGATATATGTTTAAAATATTTCGCTACTTATGTAAATGTATTTGTTATTTGTAGAGCGGTATATTGATACAAGATGAATTCAAAAGTGTTAATTACTAGTATCATTTGATATCACATGCTATTGATAAAATCAAAATTCTAGTATTGGCCATCCTAATTCCATCATTTCGAGCCATTTATGTTGTCCCATTTGTCGTGAATTTATCACACAATGTACAAAGCAGCATATCACACTACAACAGCTAACTTTGTTAGTGCAGACATTTTTAATGTCCCCCATACACGTGACTGACACAAGCTGGATCAATTACAGAGCCAAGACAATAACTGAAGGAATATGTTAAAAATCTCATTTAAACTGGCCTGTCAATGTCTTCATCTAAGGTTAAGGCTATTCAAAACTGATGAGATAAAAACTGGCTAGGTCTGGCTAATTAAGCTTGAGTATATTCAGTTCCTTTTTGGTAGACATCGCTCACAGTTTTAGAGCTGATTATGATCCATAATGTTTTGCTAGGCTATGGTAAAAATGTTTTGTATTGGGGGTAGTTTTGCATCATAGAAGCAGTCAATTAATTATGTCTACATCAACATGAACACATCATGTTCCTTTGATCGGCACTTAACAGATGCAGCAGGGCCACAACTTTGAAAACTACAGGAAATTCATTACTTCCTCTCACACGCACCACAGTGACAAAGTTTTCATAGACAACCCTCCATCAGCTTCCTGATTGTAATGCATGGCACCTCTTCTCAGAAACAAGTGTGACATTTGCAGAACTAGTTCAAACAGATGACGACAGGCCGTATAATTCAATCCATTTTAGAGCCACATCATGCTTTTTAAGGGCATCTGTTTTCCATTTGTTTCACTACATACGAACATGAATACCTGAACACTTCTACAGTGACTTACAGAAACAGTTGCACTCCATCATTAACCGGTATACAAGGTATTATAATTCCACTTTTAACAATAACATGAACAAAGAAAGGCAGCCTGAAAGCATTTTTCTTCAGGTTAATGGGTAATTTTTTACTTTTTAAAGTATAAAATCATATGGACTTGAGACTCTCATGCTTTAACATCAGTTTTATACTAAACTCAACCACTGCTGTTCTAATTAGGGCTGTAAACCAGTAAGGCTTCAAAACGATAACATGCTGACCACAGCCACCACCATAACTGGGCTTTTTTCACCATGAGAGCACAGCTAAACAATAACCACTAGGGCTGGGAACTGCCAAAGAGGCAACAATGTCATGATATTTAGGCCACACTGTAATATTATTGAGATATACTATCGATTTGAACGTAGATGGTGCATTACGTATAGGAGTTTCTGCAGCCATGGCGGTGCCTCTGACTTCCTTTCTAACTACCGTTGTGACACGAGAAAAACAAGGTCTTGTGAACTTCAGAAATCATGTTATCGGAGTAGATAATATTTACCAAAAGAAAAGTATATAAAACAAATGTTAAAAATGGCAAAATAATATCAAATGAATAAATATCAATATCTGTCACCGCAATATCATACATCTATATAAAATTCTGTATAATATTGTGACAATATTGTTATATAGCATAGTCAATCTTGCTATGCTATAGACCTATTCTTTATTATGTCAATGAAGTATTAAACAACAACGGAAAGTTTTGCATATTTGCCACCCTGGCACCACTTTAATGAGAAGTTACACTAAACATAAACACACATTCTAATTGTAAAAATGTATAAACATTTAAATATGTATTTATGCATGTATTTAAGTATTTAATACGTAATATAATATGTTCAGTAGTTCTAATACAAAACAATGATCCTTAAACATTAAATATACATTTTTTTAGCTAAGGAACTACTCTGGTGGTTTAATCTTTCAGAAAATACTTTTTTTTTAATTGCCTGTGTTTAGACAAAGTACACATGAATGATTCAATACAAAGGAAACTCTAAAAAATACTTTCCAGTACCTATGTAGCCAACACAGTATGAGTAGGGAAAAAACACTTAGGCTGTAATTTGAACAGCTCATTATGTTACGTTTCATTACAAAGCAAATTCACCTGCTGCACCAAAAGCAGAGATTTACACTTTAACCAAGTGTTTAACAGTAGAATACGGTAATTTTGAAGTTGCACCTGAAGTTATAATTAAACAGTCACAAGACATTAAAGATCTATCCAGAGACAGTATAAATAATTCTTAGACTGCAGTAATATATTTAACTGCAAATAGCCCAGTTTGTATAGCAGAGACCACTTTATTGTTTTACTGGAGTTAAAAAACCAACCTGTCTTTTCAGTGTGAAGGGGGTTAATGATAAATACACTGAACACATAGCCTGATGACTTCATTAAGTCTGCAGTTGTTGGTGACAAAAAAGGTAACATCAGCGTATTTTGATGCATTCTGCACAAAACAATGACCAGTTAGGACTTATGAAAAGATTTAAATAATGAGTTAACCTACACTGACAAATTTCTTAATTTAAAGTCCTCAACCTTCTACTTTTATAAATTTTTTTAATGGTGGAATTTCCCCCTCCAAAAAAAAAACTTTCAACATTTTGTCAGGGCACTCACAAAAGAGGCTGTGTCTTCGTCTTAGAACAAGGCCTTGTATTGATGCTAACTGATAACCAGTTGTTATAACATGATAACCTTTTACAGTTTTACCCTGTTGTTTGTCCATAATTTGAAAGCACCAACTCCCCACTACATTGTGTGAATATGATGTGTGGAGCAAAAAATAAATTAAAGTTACATTTTCCTTCTCTTATAAAGTTACCACTGTGACAGTTTTTAAATAAATAAACCAACATAACAGCTAATCATGAAGAATCTCCATGATTAAGGCGATTGTACGGTTCCAAAAGACGTAAAGACTGGTTCAGAGGACAGACTTGAAAACACCCAGTGTACAGCGTACACGTACATTAATCCATTTTATAAATATGACATATCACTATGTCTTGCCAAATAATTTTAAATTTATATCTTCTACAAATTTTGACTGCAATTGAACAGATGTTTCCTGACATTCCCTATGAACGTTACCTTTGGTCACTGTAATTGTATTCAAGTTGCTGAGAAATTAGTATATAGCATAAGCCATATCATATCCGGTCAAACATATCATATCCGGTCAAATCATTGATATTATTTTAATCATCCTTTTGTCTATAATACAGCACCTTTTTAAAGCATATATCCATCTCACAGTGAGAGCTAACTGCTACAGCCTCCACACAGTGGGGTTAATTTGAACAGTTTTAAAGCTAAGCTTTCCATAGAATGCGATGAGAGCATCCTCCCATATAAAGCATGTTTTCATATATTAATCAGAAACGTACCACAGATGATATGTAAGTAAAATATATTTTTGTTTCATCATGCTTTGACTGTGACTTATATTCTTAAGGACTACATTTTATATTTGACAAAATAAACTTGTTTAGCATAAAAAAATACTGTAAAAAATATTTAGCAAAAACCAAAATGTGTTAGCTGTGCTCCACTCTCCCCTTCAATATGGTATCCTAAAGCATATTTACCAAGGCCTATTTACAGTCAAACATACAAAAAGCTACTTCTTCCACCACATATACAACCATCACAATCTGAAGCTTTAATTCTGAATAAGGCCATCATTCTGCAGGCCTGGAGAGGATGCGGCTTAGGCCCAGGGGCTGCCCTAATTAAAAGGGAATTAATTGAAATATAGGAGCCCCCCCTCACTGCATTCATAAATCTTTTTTCAAGACTTTCTTATCGGCACTGGTGCTGCTCCAGTGAGCGAAAAGTGTGTTCCTGGACACCCCCATTTTAATTAGCATATTTATCAAGGAATTTGCATGACTATTGGGAAGGAAGCACTATAACACAGCTCATTTGTGCACTGTGCCTTCTGAAGCCTCCTTCCAAGTGCCCTTATGCAAACCCAAATCATTTGAAGAGGATATCAGAACTAACTGCACTTGCTGTCATGGCTGCCGGCCACAAATTACTACTAAAAATTTGGCTAGTGGCCACATAAAGGTGTTCATAGGTATGTTATTTGGAGTAAAATGACTTTTGCAAAGTCACTGGTAGGAAGGCAGAGTAAAGTTCAAACGACCTGTCTGTTGCTGCTATACTTAAGACAATTCATAGCCCACATGTGAAACCTACAAGATTCAATTGCATTCAGTTGAAGGCTACACATGCTCCTCCGGCAGCTAGTTGAGAGGAAATATCTGCCCACCAGTGATGACCACATGAAAAATTACAATGCACAGGTTCCTCTTATTGGAAACTCAGAAACCATAAACCTCAAAATGCAACAACCTTTTACACAAAGGCCACAGTCAAAATGATCTGAACATTATGACACTTTTGTTCTTCAATAACCAGAAGACCATTTCACGGAAAAGCAAAAATATAATCCTCTTGTCCACCAAACAAGACATAAAAAGTGCGCTGAGTGGCTGAAAGCACCTGGCTGCAATCCAGTCTCTGGTTGTTTCCTGGATGCCTGTCAGAAAAAAAGGTGCTTTCCCAAGAATTAATGACACATCAGCCCTTAATGCCATTCACTTCAATTCATCCCAGATACCGATGTAATGTAGTCTGAGTCAGACCTTATTCTCATTCATGTTTCCAAGCTCTTTAAGATCTTCTCCTTGTGCACTCTGTAAACAGACCCATCATTTGCATGAACACAAAAAACAAAACTGACTTTTTTTTCCCACAGAGCAATGGAAATGCATGCGTTTCATGGCCAAGCTTTGTTTCACAAACCAAAGAAACGAAATAAGTATATGTCAAGTGCAGATGGCAGAACTGAAACATGATCATTTCAAACTGATTCACACACCCAACTTGCCAGTGCACACACCTGCATGCACATACACCCCCACAGACAGTGCTCTGCAGTGTGGCATGGTGGCAGGTGCTTTTTTAAAGATAAATTACACAGTCAGCACTTTCCGCCATCTATACCACAGGAACCCCCTATTTTAACTTTTACACATTAAATAGATTTACCTCCTCGATCCTTTTGAATAGGTGAACGTGAAGGTGGCGTCTGTGAATCGAAAATCTGAAAGGAACAGAAAATGACACAAAGTCAGTTGCGTTAAATTTTATTTGAACAGAATCTTATTTTTGTCTTGCAGAAATTGTCCCACAACAGCTTCTAACAACCCTAAAAAGCACAGAAGAAGCCTTGAGAACCCATCCTCCTGTAGGCAACACCAGATGGTGACAAAACGAAGGCTACAAATGTGATTAATGAGGAAACTTGGATTAAAAAAATAAAGAAAAATGAAAAAAAAAAAGATCGGTGACATATGTGTGATGGTAAAGTCTGACGGAAAATTATCAGGTGGGTTACAGACTGGAGATGAGACTTGCAGCCAATTAAAGGGACAGGACCACCACAAAAAAACGAGGAGGGAAAAAAAACAGTAAGCCCTCTCAACAAGTGTAGTCTCCATGGCAACATAAAGAGGGATTTTCACTGACATTGGATACAGCGGGAGCAAAGTGATAGCTAATAAATATTAACAGGGCCACTCTCCATCCACTTCTGTATGCTTTACCTGGGCTAACACACACACAGACCATGCGTGTTTATCTCTTTTACAAAGAAAAGGCTCTCCATTTCAACACCTGAGCCAGCACTTGATAATTAGCTGCACGGTGGGCAATGTTATTGAGGTTTATAAGCAACAGTGCTGGTTCTTGTTTCGCTAGGCCCCAAGCAGCGGTGGAGCAGAGAACATAAACATACATGACAACACACATGACAAGAGAAGATGGAACAGCCCACGCCTAACCTCACCGCCCGACCGCTCAACACAACCTTTCCGTGGATGAGAGAGCAAAATTTGACAGCCAGGCTGAACTAGCCAGGGACTGTGTCCAGTTGTGCCCGGGCTGTGGAGAGAGAAGGGTTATGTAAAAGGCAGAAGCAGCAGCACACACTTCACAATAACACCAGAACTCACCGGAGAACAGGCAGTCTTTTTCTGCCTTGCACCTTTGTATCACGATGTCGACGTCTTTCTGAATCCTCTCTTGTCTTGAACACATCCCCATGAAATAAAAACCCCCTGGAACGGCCTCTCTTGTTTGGCTCAGTGTTTCGTCTCTTCTCCAGACACGACGCGCCTCAGAGCGCGGCCGGCTCGACGTGCTCGCCTGCGTGCGGTGCCAACAAACCCAGCCGTGTCAGACCGAGCGCCCCCGTCTCATCGTCTCGCCCCGCGACGGAGGGAGCCACGGACCGAACCGACAGAATAAAGCCCACTCGCGGCTCAGCACTCCTCTCGGGTTTCACGAAGGTAGCACTTTTACACCGGAAGCATCGTCCTGCCCTCCTCATCACCCTGCCGAACCCAACAATGGCGAATCCGAGAGGCTTTTTAAAGTGAAACTAACATCGCGGCGAGCTGGGCGAACAGGACGTGTCCTCGCAGGAGAAGAGCCGTTAGACAGGAGAAGAGCCGTTAGACAGCAAGAGAAGGGCCGTTAGACAGGAGAAGAGCCGTTAGACAGGAGAAGGACCGTTAGAGAGCAGGAGAAGATCCGTGAGAGAGCAGGAGAAGGGCGGTTAGACCGAAGGACCGTTTGACAGGAGAAGGACCGTTAAACAGAAGGACCGATAGACAGGAGAAGGACCGTTAGAGAGCAGGAGAATCCTCAGGCGAACCCAGCTCAAAGCAAGCCAGGTGACGTCATGGACGTGTGTGTGTGTGTGTGGTTTTTTTTTCTGCCCACGCGCCCGTGCGGCTGAACAGGCTACTATAGATCTCCAGCGATACGATTCACCTCCATCTGGCGGTTCGATATGTGGCGGTATTTCAACACTTACCTCACGATTTATAATTTACATATGCACAATGGCCGGTATACATTGCATGATTTTGGGCTGTCCCAGAGGAAAGATGACAATCATGAAACAATTGTGGTCGTGGCTCCTAAACGGTGGTACTGTGAGGTAGACGACGGCCGTCGTTACGAACTCGCAAACAAAGATAGGCCGTGATTATTCTCTGACAGTGTCAGAAATTTAGGACGACCTTCTCACAGTGTGTGTGCTGCTACCATAGACATATATAGGTAGACGCCGCATTCACTGTGTTCCCCAGTTGACACGATACGTCAGCGCGTCCGCCATTT
>JBBPCZ010005825.1:0-15464 GCA_037974445.1 Brycinus macrolepidotus
CACACACACACACACGCGCGCACACACACACACACACACACACACACACACACACACACACACACACACACACACACGCCTGCACACACGCACGCACATACACATATGTACATGCAAGCATATACAAATGCACCTACACACATATACACACACACACATATCCACATGTACACACCCATGCACACATACACAATCACACATAAACACACACACACACACCCACACACACACACACACACACACATACATCCACACATACACAAACATGTGCACTCATGCACACAAGCATGCTTGCACACACACACTCATACACATATATATACTCATACATACATACACACATACATACACATGCACACAAGCATGCATATATACACATACATACACATACACATATGCACACACACCCATATACACACACCCACGCACAAACATGCACTCGTGCACGCAAACACACACACACATACACACACGTGCATACACACACACACACACACACGTGGATATACACAAACACACATGTAGACACAGACATATACACATACACACACCCACACACACACGCACAAATGTGTGTGCTCATGCACACAAGCATGCATACACACACATACATACACACATACATACTCATACACACATACACACACACTTACACACATACACATGCACACACACCCACATACACACGAACAAATGTGTGCGTTCATGCACACAAGCACGCACACACACACACACATCTGACAGGAGGCCCATTACACTCTATATCAGAACAATACAGAAACCATCTGTCACGCAGATTTAATCCTATCCAATTAGCATACCATTTGCATCGGTTAATCCACAAACTGATGCAGCATAATATGATTTTTCAGTGAGTAATTTATTTGCTGTAAAAAAAATCTCAAGCTGAAAAATTAATGGTAAATCGCTGTCTGAGAGTCATAGCCTGTGGCATCTTATGGAAATTGTGAGGTTACAGGAGAGAGGGGGGGAGAGAGAGAGAGAGAGAGAGAGAGAGAGAGAGAGAGAGAGAGAGAGTAAAATAACGACTTTAGCAATTTGCCCATTTTTTTTCCTGCTCACTGAATTCTCCTGTCAGGTCCTTCTCTATCTAATAGAATCGAAGCAGGGGATGCTGGTGTTAAATACTGTTATATTAAATACTTTGAAATACACACAACAGCAAAGCAAAGCAACTTTATTTATGCAGCATATTCTTATACTCAGAGATCATTCAATGTGCTTTAGACTGATAAAATAAAACATAAAAATATAAAAGGAAAAGAAAGCAATAAAATCACTATAGATTAAAAATAGATTTAAAGAGATATTTTAAGGGTCTAAACTATTGAGTGACTTTAAAGCAATGAGTAAAACTTTGAATTCAGTTCTGCATCTGTTTGGAAGAAGAACCTGACTGCTGGAGTAATGTACTCTCTGGTTGTTAGAACTCTAGCAGAAGCATTTTGAATGTGCTTCTTGCTGTCTAATGGTCTTTTTAGGGATGACAATGTAAAGAGAATTGCAATAGTCAGTCCTGCAGAATATAAAGAAATGGATGAGTTTTTTCCAAAGCTTCCTTTGACACAAAACTTCTAACCATTGCTATCTTCTCGTATTCGTATGTTCTTGAGATGCCAGAATGCTGATTTAGTTATACTTTTTAATGTTTTCATTGAAACAGAGGTCACCATCCATGATTACACCAAGATTTTTGGCATGGGTTGCATTCTTTGTTGCCTTAGATTCCAGATCTGTTCTCAAACAGATCTCTGTCGTGTCTTTATTTAAGTGATGGAAATGTAGTTGCATCTAGCCACCTTTTCAAAGCATTAACACAATCAATCTATAGCAGCGTTTCTCAAACTCATTTGTCCTGGGGACCAGTCATGTCAGGCCATGGGACTGCAGGGCCCTGCATAAACGACCCCCCCCCCCCCTCGTCGTGCATGTGCATAGATAGATAGATGACATTACTATAGATAGATAGTATTACTATTATTATTACTATTAGTATTAGTATTAGTAGGGCTTATGACTATATTAGAACAATATTGAACAAGACCTAACAGGAATGCTTTGGCCAAATTTGAGATTATTACTAAATAAATACATTATTGCCAAGTAAATATACAGATATGTAGTAATTAGACTGTTGCTGTTATTATTATTATTATTATTATTATTATTATTATTATTATAATAAACCTAGATTTGTTTTCATTTTTTGTGTTTTATGTTTTTTTTTTGTTTGGTGTTTTTTAACTATACTTTTGAACACTGCCTAATGGTGCTGAACATGCGAACTGACTTTTAACATTAAATTAAATTACAGATCTAGTCACCCACAGGGATTGTCACCCAAAATTTTAAATCAACATTCTAATGTGATGGGTGCGCCTGCTTTCTCGCCACTAACTGGTCGAAATGAGGCAGGCACGCTGACAGAGCCGCTCGGAGCGAGTTTCTGAGTTTTTCTGTTTCTGTACTTTGTTTTTGTAGCTGTTAAGTGAGAAAAAGCGTCTCGCACAGATACGTGGAACGGAAAGGCAAGATTGTTTTAACTGCATCTCACTCAGCTGAGGATTTTCCTCACAGCAGGACAGCCAGAACTCGACCGTAACCCAGCATCGCACGGGAGCTCCAAAAGTTCCACGAGAGCTCCTGGACCACAGGAGGCAGATCACTCATCTCTCTCTCTCTCTCTCTCCATATATATATATATACAGTGGTACCCCTCTTAACGAACGTCCCACAGATTGAACGTTCCGCATAACGAACGCCACCGCGAATGCGTTTTGCACAACGAACCGCATGTTGCAAGTGAAAAATCAAGTTTTACGTTAAAAAAATGGCTGAATCCGGCCAGATGTGTATTTATATACCTGTAAATACGTCTCTGGCGGGAATGCTGAACATTCTAGAATGCTGAAACAAGGGGCGGGCCTTGAAGTTGAGGGGGCGGGGCGGGGCACGCAGTGACAGAAGCACTGAGATCATACCTGATCGGACTGAATTTTGACTGGTGCAGAAGTGAGGGTCCGCGGACCGGCAGAAACCCTGTACCGGACCGGCACCGGTCCACGGGCCATAGTTTGAGATACGCTGATCTATAGGACTGAAATCATGGTAAAAGAGAGAGATAGATCTGAGTGTCATCTGCATAGCTATGATAAGCCATATGATGAGCCTTGGAGAATTTGGAGGCAAGGACAAATTGAACAAGTGAGGCCCAAGAATGGATCCTTGGACAAATTTCTCGAATTCATAAATGTCAATAGAGACAAAAGAACCCTAGCCTTTGAAGTAAGTCCTGAATCATCTTAGCACTGGTCCTGAGAGCCTGATCCAGTTTTCCAATGTGTTTAGCAGTGTTTTATGATCAACGATTTCAAAGGCTCACTGAAATCTAGCAATACCAAGACAGTTATTATATCTGAGTCTTTATTCAGACAAGGGTCATTTAATACATTTATGAAAGCCATTTTAGTGCGATAATGTTGACAGAAGCCTGATTGAAAGTCATCAAAGTAGCCAATTAAATTCAAGTGATTACTGAATTGACTGAAAACTACTTTCTAAATGACCTTGACAGTTTTAAATCTAGTATGTAGGATTCACTAAACTGGAGGAAAGAGACAATTAGAATTTCATTTGAGTCTGACATTTTAGTCCAACTCTGAGTACCACCCAGCAACATTCCATGCAAGCCCAAGTCAACCCAGTCCAGTCATCCAATTTTGAGTCTGAACCCATCCAAATCTGACCCAACTAGAGCCACATCATCACATTTTGTGTCTAAAACTTTCTCAAGCCCATCATCACCCAAAACTTACTGAGCAGCAACAATAATCAGATATCAGGGATATCAGGGAACATCATTCTCCCTGAACTGTTGTAGATCTTGCCATTGTGTATCTGACTGACTGGATGAGGTAGATACACACGCTCTGATTCTCTTTCGAATCAGTAGTTGAGTCGGAGACGTACTATTGGCCAAGGGAGCATCCTCAATGCTTTGGATGCTTTGTGCAAATCATCCTCCTTTGCAAGAAGGAATGTAACTTCTACTTGTAACATGTCTATATATTCAGCAGTTTTGAAAAATATGTTGAATGAGAATTCCTGCCTGTCATCCTGGACAAGATTGCCTGAGGATCCAACCCCTGCAAAGGGTTTTAAAGCTGTGCTTTAAAGATGTGTTTCCATGAACATTTATGAACTGAAACATCAAGAAGCATCAAACTGCCAGAAGAAACATCAAACTGTTTTTTTAAAACAACATAACTTACCAGAGCCATTGGAGCAGATTAGGTGATTAGGTAAGATCTTACACTATCTTAAGTTTTACATACACAGCTTACTCACAAAGACACGAGATTTGAAAAAAAAAAAACAACTCTGCTGATACACTGCAGAATTCCCTGCTGTATGTTTTTCTTTCTGTTCTTGGAAATGATAAGTCTCCCTTTCATAAGTTGTCCTTCTGCAGTCCTTCTCTCCTGTGGTTTGCATTCTTTTCCCATTTCCTGGTCTTGTTTGTGCAAGTTTGCTCTAGATAACACATAACTACTTACGTAACCTTACTCATGAATGATACTGAAGTAAACTGGAGTAGCCTCAGATTAAATCTGAGCACTCTGGGTGAGAGAACCTTAATCCTATCATTCAGCCTTATGTTCCTACTCGCTCCCTCCGCTCCTCCTTGGAACATCGTTTGGCTTTGTCATCCCTACACACAAGGCAAACCCAGTCCAGACTAGTCTCACTCATGGTTCCACGCTGGTGGAAGGAACTGCCAAAGACAACCAGAGCAGCAGAATCACCCTCTTTCTTTAGGAGCCTCTTGAAAACTATTCAGTCTATTCAGAGAGCACCTCCTCTAGTGATGCATGATCTATCCTAAATCACACTTGCTCTTCTGATTAAGCTACATCTTCTTACACTACTCCCTACTTAAAGATTGAGCACTTAGAGTCTTGAAGCTTGAGTATTTTCTCAAATTGTAAGTCAGTTTGGATAAAAGCATCTGCCAAATGAATGTAATGTAATGTAATGAGATCATTTGATACCTGGGACCTTATCAGAGTGGTAAATGTTTGTGGTCCTTTTCGAAGGTGAATTCCAAACCCTGATGGTATTCATTTAGACATACCATAGGTACCTCTTTCTATTTGCACACAACTAGATTCTGTGCTGCAGAAGTCTCTGGAGATAAAATCAGTGGGTGTCCACCTCCCATCCTGTGAAAGGTCACCTCCAATGCCATAGGGTAAGACATTTCCTAAGAACACATCTTTCATGTTGGATTTTACTGAGGTATTGCAATCCCACATGCAAGAGCTGTCTTTCCTCGGTAGCACACATACACCTGGTGGAAATTCACCAGTGAAATGCAGCATGCCAATGAACGCATGTACACCTGTGATATCCTTTGGCTGAGGTATTTCAATGATTGCTTTGATCCTATCGGGGTTTCGCCCTGATGCCTTCTGCACAAAAATATGATTTTGTCCACAGCAAACAGGGTCAGTCCTGAATCTTTGAACTTCATCAGCATGCTCGGCACTGTATTTGCCCGCCTCTCCACTCTTTCAGTAAGCAGGATTTCTGGTGAATAGGTAGAGTTCAGGAATGAATGCTATTCCAAATGGAATAAGAATCAGAATCAGAAAACTTTATTAGTCATATAATAAAAAGATTCTGCACATAATGATAATGATTTAGCACCAAAAAAGAAATTGTGCATGGTAAGAGTATTGTACATGATAAGATATTGCACATGATAATGATTTAAACCCCGTAAGAAACTGCACATCTGGGTCTATTGAACAAGCAATATATTGGTGACAGGTCATGGATCTATATGGAGTATTATTCGCCAAAAGCCAGAGATGAGCTCTAAGTTTCCAAAGATATTTATTCCTTTCAGCTGAGCTACTCCTGCTTTCAGGTTGTGTTTTCATCTGCAGATGGTTTTGCTGAGGTGAAGCCAACTCAAATTCCGATCTTCTCATTAGATTTTTGGGTCCATCTAGGTTCACCAGTATTTAGGTTCCTTGACATGAGCAATGACTCGCATGCCCTCCATTCTGTTGACCTCCTCATTCACCTTCTTAATGAGCATGGGGTTGTGGACAATGTGGATGCGCCTCTGAAATGTGCTGTATCAGTTTCTGTCTCTGTACACCTTTTCTTCAAACAGCATGGATTAATGGCATCTGGATTGGATGATGTATCGCCTCTTTATGTTACTGGTTACTGCCTTTTCACATCTTCATGCTGCCATGGCTGTTGCTAGAGCTATTTTTGGGTTAAGCTGCAGCTTAATGTGGCAAATGTGTATCTCTTATTTTGACTTTCTAAATAGTTATCAAAAGTACGTTTCAAATCTGTATGATTCCTTTGGTCCATCACTCAGATGTAAGAACAAGGTTCACTAATCTGCTTCATCTTCCATTTAGTAGATAAGAGAGAGTGCCTGGTATTCATCACTTGGGCTTGCTGCCGTGTTTCGCTAGTTGTTGACTTAATGCTTGTTACTTTGCGTGTTAAAATGCTCTTTTCAGGCAAGTTGCAATTTTTCCTGCTGACTCATCTTTGTGGTAAACCTCTTTCAACACAATGTATTTCAATTTCTTAACATGTATTTCAAACCAAACTGCAGTGAACTCCAGTGAAAAAAGTGAACTCATTTTCATTGAAATATTTAACATGTGTGCATCAGTTTGTTGTTTCACATTACCAGCTAATTAGCCCATTTCAACTGTTACCAGGCAAAAGTATTATACATGTCCTGTAGGTGGCAACATGAGTGCTCAGTGTGCTTCTCCAAACATATGGTCAGTCTAAATCACCAGTGTATGACGGACTTGCAGACATGTGGACCAACAGGCATGTTACCGAGAAAGTCCACAGGGCCAAAAAGCTGTCTAATTCAGCCGTTCATATGAATATGAATAATTTTGTGATATAATATGAATATGTGGTCTTTTTCCAAACATGCAGACTAAGGTGGGACGAGGTGACTGAGTGGTTAAGGCGGTGGACTGCTAATCCACTGTTCTCTGCACACCTGTGTTCGAATCCCATCCCCATTCACGCGTCAGCTGTACCATTCTCCATGTCAGGTGGAGATTACAGAGAGTTTAGGGGTGGTGGTGGCCTAGTGAGTAGGATACTTGCCTCTAGACCAAGAGGTCATGGGTTCAAATCCTACTGTCAGCATACCACCACTGGGTTCCTGAGCAAGACCCTTAACCCCAAGTTGCTCCAGGGAGACTGCCCCCTGTAGTTAGGGAATGGAAGTTGCTTTGGATAAAAGCGTCTGCTAAATGTAAGTTGATTTTAGCCAATTAGGACTGCTGCTTTGGTCTAGTTTGATAGCAGTCCAAAATGGCACTTCAGATTAAGCATAATAGGCCACAGAATCAGATTTTTTGACCCCCCATTGGATTTCAGACCAGTTGGACTATAATAAATGTTCAATGGTTTTAATCTTTCTCTAGATGTAACCTAGTATTGTGTACAACAACTGAATCTGAACGGATTACTCTGACGGAGAGGAACTGAAAAGGGGAAAAAGACAAATTCAGCAAATAAATGAGGAAGAATGGGGGCCACATGTTAATTTGTGTGATCAGATTTTTAATGAGGTTATGAAGAGAGTAAAAGGCCTGCACCACATAAACCACATACTGATCATGTTTTAATTCCACTCTTCAATCAAATGAGTTTTTAACTGTTTCTTCTTTATTGGATCTGCAGACTCCATATTTGCTTTGCTCTCTGTGTGTCTTAATAATGTGACAGGATGTGTTTTAGGGGAGTAAGAAGTTGTGAAATGTCTGATCCCAAACAGTGTAAATAGTAGCATAAGTAGCTGCTTGAACTAAGTTCATAGGATACAATTTTAGCCCTGATTTTCTACTCACTAACAGTTTTTTAGAGTTCTCCAAGAAAGGCATCAGATCAGAGACAAATCGACATTTGCTCTGGGTTTGCAAATCAGCTCTTGATCGCTATTTGTGAATTGTTCAAAGACGGCGTCCGAGAGATATCTAGCAGGCTAAACATCTGGACCCGTCTGCGAGTCCAAATCCTGTAGTGTGCACAGCCAATGAGAGCGCAGGACACAGGGGAGAAGGGAAGCCTGGGGAATTTTAATATTCATAATCTTTTCGCTTTCTTTCTTGTCATTTCGCTGGAAATCTGAACTTGTATCGCTCACTTCTTGCTAATTTTCATATTTTGAAGAAAAATAAAACCATCTCCCGTCACTTCACTTCATGTGTTTCTTTCTGGATTGAAGACTAGAGAGGCTTGTTGGTGGTTCAATCTCCTGAAAGAGCTTTCAGTGTTTGTCCCCCTGTCATTGATCAGTCATGTAGTGCGGAAACCACAACAAGTCCAAGATTTCCAATTACAGGACACCATGTTGTGTAGTGTGAACAGTACAGTAATCTGACCACTTTGGAAGTCATGTAGTGTATCCCAGCTACCCCCTAACAACTCCTGGGTAATCAGTGTACCATTATGTTGTCTAAGATGCCAGAGAGAAGAGAAAAAAGCAGCTGGTTAAGGATCCCTCAAAAAAGAACATATAAAAGAATGTATCTAGTGCCAAAAATGGAAAAAAGAGATTTTATCACAAAAGGATAGAAAAAAATAAAGATTTAAACAGGAGTGAATAAAACAAAGAGGTATATTCTGAAAGGACCATAGCCTTTATTTTTCTTGGGTGTGAGTATATATATATATATATACACATACATATTAATACACATATATATATATGTGTATTAATATATATACATATATTAATACACATATATATATGTGTATTAATATATGTATATATATTAATACACATATATATATATGTGTATTAATATGTATGTGTATATATATATATATATACTCACACCCAAGAAAAATAAAGGCTATGGTCCTTTCAGAATATACCTCTTTGTTTTATTCACTCCTGTTTAAATCTTTATTTTTTTCTATCCTTTTGTGATAAAATCTCTTTTTTCCATTTTTGGCACTAGATACATTCTTTTATATGTTCTTTTTTGAGGGATCCTTAACCAGCTGCTTTTTTCTCTTCTCTCTGGCATCTTAGACAACATAATGGTACACTGATTACCCAGGAGTTGTTAGGGGGTAGCTGGGATACACTACATGACTTCCAAAGTGGTCAGATTACTGTACTGTTCACACTACACAACATGGTGTCCTGTAATTGGAAATCTTGGACTTGTTGTGGTTTCCGCACTACATGACTGATCAATGACAGGGGGACAAACACTGAAAGCTCTTTCAGGAGATTGAACCACCAACAAGCCTCTCTAGTCTTCAATCCAGAAAGAAACACATGAAGTGAAGTGACGGGAGATGGTTTTATTTTTCTTCAAAATATGAAAATTAGCAAGAAGTGAGCGATACAAGTTCAGATTTCCAGCGAAATGACAAGAAAGAAAGCGAAAAGATTATGAATATTAAAATTCCCCAGGCTTCCCTTCTCCCCTGTGTCCTGCGCTCTCATTGGCTGTGCACACTACAGGATTTGGACTCGCAGACGGGTCCAGATGTTTAGCCTGCTAGATATCTCTCGGACGCCGTCTTTGAACAATTCACAAATAGCGATCAAGAGCTGATTTGCAAACCCAGAGCAAATGTCGATTTGTCTCTGATCTGATGCCTTTCTTGGAGAACTCTAAAAAACTGTTAGTGAGTAGAAAATCAGGGCTAAAATTGTATCCTATGAACTTAGTTCAAGCAGCTACTTATGCTACTATTTACACTGTTTGGGATCAGACATTTCACAACTTCTTACTCCCCTAAAACACATCCTGTCACATTATTAAGACACACAGAGAGCAAAGCAAATATGGAGTCTGCAGATCCAATAAAGAAGAAACAGTTAAAAACTCATTTGATTGAAGAGTGGAATTAAAACATGATCAGTATGTGGTTTATGTGGTGCAGGCCTTTTACTCTCTTCATAACCTCATTAAAAATCTGATCACACAAATTAACATGTGGCCCCCATTCTTCCTCATTTATTTGCTGAATTTGTCTTTTTCCCCTTTTCAGTTCCTCTCCGTCAGAGTAATCCGTTCAGATTCAGTTGTTGTACACAATACTAGGTTACATCTAGAGAAAGATTAAAACCATTGAACATTTATTATAGTCCAACTGGTCTGAAATCCAATGGGGGGTCAAAAAATCTGATTCTGTGGCCTATTATGCTTAATCTGAAGTGCCATTTTGGACTGCTATCAAACTAGACCAAAGCAGCAGTCCTAATTGGCTAAAATCAACTTACATTTAGCAGACGCTTTTATCCAAAGCAACTTCCATTCCCTAACTACAGGGGGCAGTCTCCCTGGAGCAACTTGGGGTTAAGGGTCTTGCTCAGGAACCCAGTGGTGGTATGCTGACAGTAGGATTTGAACCCATGACCTCTTGGTCTAGAGGCAAGTATCCTACTCACTAGGCCACCACCACCCCTAAACTCTCTGTAATCTCCACCTGACATGGAGAATGGTACAGCTGACGCGTGAATGGGGATGGGATTCGAACACAGGTGTGCAGAGAACAGTGGATTAGCAGTCCACCGCCTTAACCACTCAGTCACCTCGTCCCACCTTAGTCTGCATGTTTGGAAAAAGACCACATATTCATATTATATCACAAAATTATTCATATTCATATGAACGGCTGAATTAGACAGCTTTTTGGCCCTGTGGACTTTCTCGGTAACATGCCTGTTGGTCCACATGTCTGCAAGTCCGTCATACACTGGTGATTTAGACTGACCATATGTTTGGAGAAGCACACTGAGCACTCATGTTGCCACCTACAGGACATGTATAATACTTTTGCCTGGTAACAGTTGAAATGGGCTAATTAGCTGGTAATGTGAAACAACAAACTGATGCACACATGTTAAATATTTCAATGAAAATGAGTTCACTTTTTTCACTGGAGTTCACTGCAGTTTGGTTTGAAATACATGTTAAGAAATTGAAATACATTGTGTTGAAAGAGGTTTACCACAAAGATGAGTCAGCAGGAAAAATTGCAACTTGCCTGAAAAGAGCATTTTAACACGCAAAGTAACAAGCATTAAGTCAACAACTAGCGAAACACGGCAGCAAGCCCAAGTGATGAATACCAGGCACTCTCTCTTATCTACTAAATGGAAGATGAAGCAGATTAGTGAACCTTGTTCTTACATCTGAGTGATGGACCAAAGGAATCATACAGATTTGAAACGTACTTTTGATAACTATTTAGAAAGTCAAAATAAGAGATACACATTTGCCACATTAAGCTGCAGCTTAACCCAAAAATAGCTCTAGCAACAGCCATGGCAGCATGAAGATGTGAAAAGGCAGTAACCAGTAACATAAAGAGGCGATACATCATCCAATCCAGATGCCATTAATCCATGCTGTTTGAAGAAAAGGTGTACAGAGACAGAAACTGATACAGCACATTTCAGAGGCGCATCCACATTGTCCACAACCCCATGCTCATTAAGAAGGTGAATGAGGAGGTCAACAGAATGGAGGGCATGCGAGTCATTGCTCATGTCAAGGAACCTAAATACTGGTGAACCTAGATGGACCCAAAAATCTAATGAGAAGATCGGAATTTGAGTTGGCTTCACCTCAGCAAAACCATCTGCAGATGAAAACACAACCTGAAAGCAGGAGTAGCTCAGCTGAAAGGAATAAATATCTTTGGAAACTTAGAGCTCATCTCTGGCTTTTGGCGAATAATACTCCATATAGATCCATGACCTGTCACCAATATATTGCTTGTTCAATAGACCCAGATGTGCAGTTTCTTACGGGGTTTAAATCATTATCATGTGCAATATCTTATCATGTACAATACTCTTACCATGCACAATTTCTTTTTTGGTGCTAAATCATTATCATTATGTGCAGAATCTTTTTATTATATGACTAATAAAGTTTTCTGATTCTGATTCTTATTCCATTTGGAATAGCATTCATTCCTGAACTCTACCTATTCACCAGAAATCCTGCTTACTGAAAGAGTGGAGAGGCGGGCAAATACAGTGCCGAGCATGCTGATGAAGTTCAAAGATTCAGGACTGACCCTGTTTGCTGTGGACAAAATCATATTTTTGTGCAGAAGGCATCAGGGCGAAACCCCGATAGGATCAAAGCAATCATTGAAATACCTCAGCCAAAGGATATCACAGGTGTACATGCGTTCATTGGCATGCTGCATTTCACTGGTGAATTTCCACCAGGTGTATGTGTGCTACCGAGGAAAGACAGCTCTTGCATGTGGGATTGCAATACCTCAGTAAAATCCAACATGAAAGATGTGTTCTTAGGAAATGTCTTACCCTATGGCATTGGAGGTGACCTTTCACAGGATGGGAGGTGGACACCCACTGATTTTATCTCCAGAGACTTCTGCAGCACAGAATCTAGTTGTGTGCAAATAGAAAGAGGTACCTATGGTATGTCTAAATGAATACCATCAGGGTTTGGAATTCACCTTCGAAAAGGACCACAAACATTTACCACTCTGATAAGGTCCCAGGTATCAAATGATCTCATTACATTACATTACATTCATTTGGCAGATGCTTTTATCCAAACTGACTTACAATTTGAGAAAATACTCAAGCTTCAAGACTCTAAGTGCTCAATCTTTAAGTAGGGAGTAGTGTAAGAAGATGTAGCTTAATCAGAAGAGCAAGTGTGATTTAGGATAGATCATGCATCACTAGAGGAGGTGCTCTCTGAATAGACTGAATAGTTTTCAAGAGGCTCCTAAAGAAAGAGGGTGATTCTGCTGCTCTGGTTGTCTTTGGCAGTTCCTTCCACCAGCGTGGAACCATGAGTGAGACTAGTCTGGACTGGGTTTGCCTTGTGTGTAGGGATGACAAAGCCAAACGATGTTCCAAGGAGGAGCGGAGGGAGCGAGTAGGAACATAAGGCTGAATGATAGGATTAAGGTTCTCTCACCCAGAGTGCTCAGATTTAATCTGAGGCTACTCCAGTTTACTTCAGTATCATTCATGAGTAAGGTTACGTAAGTAGTTATGTGTTATCTAGAGCAAACTTGCACAAACAAGACCAGGAAATGGGAAAAGAATGCAAACCACAGGAGAGAAGGACTGCAGAAGGACAACTTATGAAAGGGAGACTTATCATTTCCAAGAACAGAAAGAAAAACATACAGCAGGGAATTCTGCAGTGTATCAGCAGAGTTGTTTTTTTTTTTTCAAATCTCGTGTCTTTGTGAGTAAGCTGTGTATGTAAAACTTAAGATAGTGTAAGATCTTACCTAATCACCTAATCTGCTCCAATGGCTCTGGTAAGTTATGTTGTTTTAAAAAAACAGTTTGATGTTTCTTCTGGCAGTTTGATGCTTCTTGATGTTTCAGTTCATAAATGTTCATGGAAACACATCTTTAAAGCACAGCTTTAAAACCCTTTGCAGGGGTTGGATCCTCAGGCAATCTTGTCCAGGATGACAGGCAGGAATTCTCATTCAACATATTTTTCAAAACTGCTGAATATATAGACATGTTACAAGTAGAAGTTACATTCCTTCTTGCAAAGGAGGATGATTTGCACAAAGCATCCAAAGCATTGAGGATGCTCCCTTGGCCAATAGTACGTCTCCGACTCAACTACTGATTCGAAAGAGAATCAGAGCGTGTGTATCTACCTCATCCAGTCAGTCAGATACACAATGGCAAGATCTACAACAGTTCAGGGAGAATGATGTTCCCTGATATCCCTGATATCTGATTATTGTTGCTGCTCAGTAAGTTTTGGGTGATGATGGGCTTGAGAAAGTTTTAGACACAAAATGTGATGATGTGGCTCTAGTTGGGTCAGATTTGGATGGGTTCAGACTCAAAATTGGATGACTGGACTGGGTTGACTTGGGCTTGCATGGAATGTTGCTGGGTGGTACTCAGAGTTGGACTAAAATGTCAGACTCAAATGAAATTCTAATTGTCTCTTTCCTCCAGTTTAGTGAATCCTACATACTAGATTTAAAACTGTCAAGGTCATTTAGAAAGTAGTTTTCAGTCAATTCAGTAATCACTTGAATTTAATTGGCTACTTTGATGACTTTCAATCAGGCTTCTGTCAACATTATCGCACTAAAATGGCTTTCATAAATGTATTAAATGACCCTTGTCTGAATAAAGACTCAGATATAATAACTGTCTTGGTATTGCTAGATTTCAGTGAGCCTTTGAAATCGTTGATCATAAAACACTGCTAAACACATTGGAAAACTGGATCAGGCTCTCAGGACCAGTGCTAAGATGATTCAGGACTTACTTCAAAGGCTAGGGTTCTTTTGTCTCTATTGACATTTATGAATTCGAGAAATTTGTCCAAGGATCCATTCTTGGGCCTCACTTGTTCAATTTGTCCTTGCCTCCAAATTCTCCAAGGCTCATCATATGGCTTATCATAGCTATGCAGATGACACTCAGATCTATCTCTCTCTTTTACCATGATTTCAGTCCTATAGATCAGCGTATCTCAAACTATGGCCCGTGGACCGGTGCCGGTCCGGTACAGGGTTTCTGCCGGTCCGCGGACCCTCACTTCTGCACCAGTCAAAATTCAGTCCGATCAGGTATGATCTCAGTGCTTCTGTCACTGCGTGCCCCGCCCCGCCCCCTCAACTTCAAGGCCCGCCCCTTGTTTCAGCATTCTAGAATGTTCAGCATTCCCGCCAGAGACGTATTTACAGGTATATAAATACACATCTGGCCGGATTCAGCCATTTTTTTAACGTAAAACTTGATTTTTCACTTGCAACATGCGGTTCGTTGTGCAAAACGCATTCGCGGTGGCGTTCGTTATGCGGAACGTTCAATCTGTGGGACGTTCGTTAAGAGGGGTACCACTGTATATATATATATATGGAGAGAGAGAGAGAGAGAGATGAGTGATCTGCCTCCTGTGGTCCAGGAGCTCTCGTGGAACTTTTGGAGCTCCCGTGCGATGCTGGGTTACGGTCGAGTTCTGGCTGTCCTGCTGTGAGGAAAATCCTCAGCTGAGTGAGATGCAGTTAAAACAATCTTGCCTTTCCGTTCCACGTATCTGTGCGAGACGCTTTTTCTCACTTAACAGCTACAAAAACAAAGTACAGAAACAGAAAAACTCAGAAACTCGCTCCGAGCGGCTCTGTCAGCGTGCCTGCCTCATTTCGACCAGTTAGTGGCGAGAAAGCAGGCGCACCCATCACATTAGAATGTTGATTTAAAATTTTGGGTGACAATCCCTGTGGGTGACTAGATCTGTAATTTAATTTAATGTTAAAAGTCAGTTCGCATGTTCAGCACCATTAGGCAGTGTTCAAAAGTATAGTTAAAAAACACCAAACAAAAAAAAAACATAAAACACAAAAAATGAAAACAAATCTAGGTTTAT
>JBBPCZ010005852.1:0-15464 GCA_037974445.1 Brycinus macrolepidotus
GGACTGGCAGACTTTGATATTCTGTAAGACTGTTCTGACTGTGTGTGTATAGATGTGTGTAGTCTGACACACCTCACAAAGAGTAGTGTAAGGAATTAAATCTCTCCTCAACCGACTGGTTCTTTAAGCTTTTCCCTACCTGCAGTCACTCTCACAAACACACACACACACAGATGCCGGCTGGGCTTTTTCGAGGAGATGTGCGGGTGAGTCAGGATGTGCTGCAACGGGCGGTTCCCTGCACACACACCCCATGCAGGAATGGCTCACACTCACAGAAAGTGATGGTGAATCATAACTAAACTCTCTGGACTGTTCTTACTGTTCCACCATCTCCTAGCAACGGGTGTGTTAGGGAGCTGGTGTTGGAGGAGCTGCTTGATTACAAATAAAGATGTTTGCTTTGAGTTAAAGATCAGCCTCTGATATTAACGCTGCTGCATCCCATGAATTATTTATTTAATTATTCTGTTAACGAAAGCAATACCACTTCCTTAACCAAGACATCCGAACAGAGAATACACTTCCCTCTCCTCTCCTCACCACGCTTTACAGAGGCTCCATCAAGAGGGTCATGACCAGCTGCATCACTATCTGGTACAACAACTGAACCGTATCTGACCACAAGCCTGCAGAGGGTAGTGAAGACAGCAGAGAACACTGTTGTGGTGCTCCTCCCCTAACTAGAAGGAACCTTTTGCAAATAATGCAGTGTCTGCAGCATTTTGCAAAATAATTTTGCTGGGATATTGTTTTTTTTACTTTTTGAATTGCACTATCCTTTATATCTGTATCACACTGTCCTGTATGTCTGCATTGCACTGTCCTGTATGTGGCACACTGTCCTGTGTGTGTGTGTTTGTTTATATGTGTGTTTGACACTGTGCCCACTGAGTTTCCCTATTTTGTCTCTCTGTTTGTTGTTTATGGTTAAGATGACAATAAAGTTCACTTTGATTTTGACTTTGACCCCCAGAAACTCGTGTGGAACATCTGAGGTGCTTCTACAGTGAAAATGTTCTCCTTCAGTGTGAAGATCTGCAGGAGCGTATACATCTCTTTAACAGACCTTCCCTCAGACTCGCCCTGGGTTACATCATCTAATGTCATCAGGACACACCTGGGCGTGTGTGTGTGTGTGAGAGCCACATCCACACCTCGGCCCAACCTCTAAGCCAAAACAAAGCAGCTGTTTTCAATACATCTTCCTTGGTACCATCAGACACAGCAGCGATAAAACTGCAAACACACACTTCACACACACCAACTTTTACAAACCCTAAAATAAAAAATCACACATTCAGGCAACACAGTCTTAATTTTGTGGGACTACAGTTGGTTCAGACAGAATTTTGTGGGACTTTTGTGGGACAGCTGGTGGCCTAGTGGCCTGCAATCAGAAGGTTGTGGGTTCGAATCCCAACACTGCTAGTGGTTGGGAGGTACCCTTGAGCAAGGCACTTTACTTTTACAGTCAGTACAAACTGAATTTTGTGGTTCTACAGTTGGTTTAGACTGAATTTTGTGGACCTACAGTCAGTTAAGACTGATTTTTTTTTCAGATGGATGTCATACCATTTTAAATGAGATTTCATTATATGTTTACATTTGCGTGTGTGTGTGTGTATGTATGTGGGACATATTTCTCAGGCTGTGATTATACAGTATAAAATGTAAGGAATGTTACTGCACCCTGATCACCATGAAGACACACACACCCTGCCACCTAAATCACACACTCCACTCCTCACACACACACAGCGAGAGCCCTGATCTTCAATTGCAAGGTGTGTGAGGAGCGGAGTGTGTGATTTTAATAACTGTGTGTGTGTGCTGGGGCCATGGTCAGAGGTCAGGGTTAAACACTGAAGGTTAGTGTGTGTGTGTGTGTGTGTCTTCGCCATTTCTCTGTTTGATTGAACATTGTGATCTGCAGTCAAGTTTGTCCTCATTCTTCACTGTCACGGCGGTTCACTCCACACACACACACACGTCTCCTCAACACAGACACACACAGACCCTGAACTGACTGTAGCTGCTGGGACTGGGAACCATTAGAATGGGATTACTGGGATTGTGGACAGGATTTTCCAACTTCTTTCAGACTAAACTGAGCTCATGTTTTGATCAGATGTTATGATCTGTTGGACTCACTGTGCTGAAGTGTTTGACGGTCGGTCTGGACCGGACTTTGGCCGTTCCGGATTCTGGGATGACAGCTGGGTCCAACACAAATTCCACATTATCTGAAACACACACACACACACACACACACACACACACAGCTGTGAGGAAACATGGTGTACAGCGCTGAGTGTACAGTCCTGTGCGAAAGTCTTGATCTCCCCATTTCTTTATATTTTGCTTTGAATCCCCTTGTTGGTGCAAAGAATGCTTTTTTCTGCCTGTCAAACTGTCTTATCTTTGGCATACTGAGTAGATTCAATGAAAGAAATGGGAACAAATGTTTTAATCTGCAACAGGTTGCAAAGCGCCAAAAGATCTGGATCTCTGGAAGCAAAATATGAGGAAATTAGGGTATTCAAGACTTTTGCACAGTACTGTATATAGAGCATGTCTAACATTAAATGTCCCTCTCCTTGTCTGTCCACTGTCTGCAGGATGCAGGAATTTATGATGGAAAAACGACCTCCTGACGGTCAGCGACTCTCAGCAGTAAAACCGACCGAACGCCTGTTTATTATGACCCAGTTTTAATCTGAGGGCTGATAGTGTTTAGACTACAGACGTCCGCATTCCACACATACACACGCACACATATATACACACATACAAACGTTCATCAGAGCAGAATTCAGATTCTATGCAGAAGGTTCTCAAATCAAGCAGAATCACTGAACAACAGAACACAGGATCACAAGATATAAACACCCACCCTCACTCCCTCATCTCAGAAACATCACCCAGTTATGCTATTTAATTCCCCTGTAATCCAGTGTGAACAGAGTGTGTTCACAATGTGTTTGTTGTGAAAGGGTTCACTGCAGAGACTCAGATTTCTTTACAGTGGAGGTGAATGGAACCAGACATCTCCAACACAAATCCAGCTGTTTTATTCACTATCGATCCCCCAGTGAAGCTCCACATGTCTCTGCGTGTTTATATGGATGTTAATGATGGTAAAATAGTGGAGAGTCTGAACTAAATTGCTTTTCTTTGGGGACTATTTAACCTCACGATGTCCTGTATGTATCCCTCCACCATGAATGTGTTTAGTGTTATGACCAAAAGCTTCTCAAAACTGGTAGAACAACGTTTCAGGTGTCAGCCAGCGCAATAACTTTCTGTGAGGAGCTTTTACAGTCACAGGTGGAACTTCATTCCAGTTGCTGTTCAAACAGGTGACAGAACCTCAGTACCGTCTTAGATCTTGGGGGAATTTGCTCACGTTTTCCTAAGTTCAGAGGTCTTTAGTATTCACCTGTCACTCAGCAACACTAACCCTCCAACTTAGAATCCACAACAGCCCAGCTACTGTTTCCAGATACCAAACAGGCTGACAACAAGCAGGCTTAAAGACAAGCAGGCTTAACAACAAACAGGCTTAAATACAAGCAGGCTTTAAAAGAGGCAGGCTTAAAAACAAACAGGCTTAAAGACAAGCAGGCTTAAAAACAAGCTAAAACAGCCATGTTCTCTGCTGCCTTCAGTAAACCAGTAAGACGTGCACAAAAATCCTTCTGTATTTAATGATGTGTGTATTCTTTTATGCTGTTTTATCTACTTTTCTTTAACTCATCTTCAATTTGACCTTCATTCTAGACTGAGTTTACCACTTATTTCTTTTATTTCTTTTATTTCCACTTTTAATTATTTTATTACCAAATAATGCATGATAATGAGCTTTATAAATAAATTTACCTTTAGTTAAATGGTCTTTCCTTTCAAATCAGACCTTTAAAGGAGCAGTTCAGCAAAAACATCAGACTTCCACTGACCCCAGGCCTGCTCAATCAGCTGAAACATGTCTGACGTCCAAATTTAGCTTCTTTAGATTGATTTATGACTGTTTTGTGAACAGCAACCCTGTAGCGGTGAACTTCATTTCATTTTTGCAGCTCACAATAAGTCACACTGTGTCGTAAACCACGTCCATAAGTCTGATCCACCTTAATGAAGAGCTGGATGTGGTTTGAGGGTCCAGAGAAGTTTTGGGTTTGTGTTTACGGTAAAAGATTTGGTTGACTTTTGACTTCTGTTTGATCTTACAGAGTGCTTGTTATTAAAGTGTTTGATCTTACAGAGTGCTTGATATTAAAGTGTTTGATCCTCTAGTTTTAGCAAAGTGTGTATGTGAGTGCAGGTAAATGCAGTATAAACAGCACGGCTTGGAAAACTGCTGTGATTTATTTGCATTGCAGGAAGCTGATACAGCTTGTGGCACACACTCACAAATACACCCTGTGTGAACTGCTTGTCAGAACAAACAATTGTGTTGATTATATTGTGTGGATTAATTTATATTGTGTGTAATATTTATGTGTGTATGTACATCCTACTGAGCTGTAAAATGCAGAAACACCTACTGAATACTGGTGCAAAGGTCAGAAACACACGTACACACACACACACACACTTATCTCTGCTCTACAGGTCAGAAGAACTTAAGCGTGCTACGTTTGCACACTTTAACCCTTTAATCCCTTACAGAATGTAACATTAATGTTAGATCGTGTTTGATCCTAAACAGTGATCTTAGAGTGTTTGATATTAAAGTGTTTGATCTTAAAGAGTCTTTGATCGCAAATGGTGTTTGATCTTACAGAGTGCTTGATATTAAAGTGTTTGATCTTACAGAGTGCTTGATATTAAAGTATTTGATCTTATAGAGTTCTTGATATTAAAGAGTGTTTGCTATAAAAGAGTCTTTGATCTTAAGCAGTGTTAGATCTTGCAGAGTGTGATCTTGTAGAGTTTGATCTTACTGAGTCTTTGGTCTTAAAGAGTCTCTGGTCTTAAATAGTGTTTGATCTTAAATAGTGTTTGATCTTAAATAGTGTTTGATCTTAAACAGTGTTTGATTGTAAATAGTGTTTGATAGTAAATAGTGTTTGATCTTAAAGAGTCTTTGGTCTTAAAGAGTCTTTGATCTTAATGAGTCTTGGGTCTTAAAGTGTCTTACCGTAGTGTTTGATCTGGACTCCAGTGTCAAACAGGTTGGGGGTCTTCTGCCTCAGGAAGTTCAGGGAGCTCTTCTTCATAGTGCTGCAGGATCAGACGCAGAGTGTGTATGTGTGTGTTACAGCCTCATTTCTCCATCTGACATGGTGTATGACTGAGAGACGGAGTGCGTGTAGGGCAGGAGAGGACAGCTCCACACCCAAAACCCCTCCCACTGCAGGTGACATCACTCGTTTCCACCTACTGCCACACAACACAAACACACACACTCACTCTCACAAAATACACACTCACATTTACACACACACACAAATATATAGGAGTGTTTGCTAACAGGGTCTCTGCAGTCAGCGCAGAGCATGTGTGTGTGTATATGGTATCTGATTGAGGTTAGTGTGTGTGTGGTATCTGAGTGAGCTTAGTGTGTGTGTGTATGGTATCTGAGTGAGGTTAGTGTGTGTGTGTGTGTGGTATCTGAGTGAGGTTAGTGTGTGGTTAGCTCCACCTAGAGGAGGTATGAGGTGCTCTCCCCAGACTGAAACTGCTAAAGCTGGGACCTTGTGTGTGTGTGTGTGTGTGTGTGTGTATGTGTGTGTGTGAGTAACGAAAGTCATGTTGTCTCTCTCTCTCAGCCTGGTTGCCATGGAGATGGGCCTGGACTGGTCTGACCGGTTTGGTGCCCTGTGTAATGACTAGAATGTTCCACAGGTCCCAAATGTATTCCTGCATTACTGAAACACACCTGATACGCACCTGAGAAAATAACACATTTGATACAAAACTGAGAAAATAACACACACTTGATACACACCTGAGAAAATAACACAGACCTGACACACACCTGAGGATCAGGGGACCCCCCCCCCCCCACACACACACACCCAGCGCACACACTCCTATTCATGCTTTGTAATGTTTGGAATTACATTATACTGCAAAAAACACTTTACTAGCTTGACTGCGTGTGTGTGTGTGTGTACAGCCTCAGTTAAAATCTTACACATTTTAAACACTTCATTCAGTTACTCAGCTCAACACTATTATAACTATTATTAACAGTATCTAACATGTTATAATTCATATCAGCTATGAACTATTCAGTATATACTATGAATTATTCAGTGTTTATGATGAATTATTTAATTAATGTGTCAGGTATTTGTTGCTGTACTGAGTGTGAACGGGAGTTAAATGTTCGGGTGTAAATGGGTTTAACGAGTTGAATGAGATAATTGGTTAATCTGCTCTGATTAAACGTGTTGTTGTAAGACCTGTGTGATGTTACTCTTTGTGATGATTCTAATGTGAATGTGTCACTATGGCAACCCCTCAGTGAACTCACAGCTGAGTGTGATGCCTGTGTGTGTGTGTGTGTGTGTGTGTGTGTGTGTGTGTCAGAGACTGCAGTGGTGATGAGATCAGGGGGCGGAGCTCAGAGGGGACAGGTAAGGACACACCTGTCACACGTGCAGGTCACGCAGGTGACCCTTGATATGCAATTACTTCTAATGATATCTAATGTTTTCTAATTATATCTATTGATTCCGAATGATTTCTAAGGCAGTGCTGTAACACGTGCCCCTCTCATCTGCAGCACACACACACACACACACACACACACACACACCAGCAGCGGACACACAACACAGTTCCCACCTGCAGCGCCCTCAGCAGGGTCCCTGTGGAACTGCAGTGCTCACACAGAAAATACTTGATATTATTATTAATACATAATATTAAATATTAATTAACCCCACACTAGCTATGTTTGTCCACTGGTGTTTATGACCTTCTGACCCCGTGTTTGTGTTCATGCGCTCAGCAGGACTTTTTCTGGATTGTGGATTTTGTGGAGTCTCAGTTCAGTTATTTTATTGATCTTTTATTAGTTATATTAATTACATATTTTAAACTGAACACTGCAGTACAGTGTGTGTGTGTGCATGTGGAAGACCAACTGGCCAGCAAAGCACAAATTATTCACTGAAATGGCTATAGTCGTACCGCCTGATGCCTGAGATGTTGTAATACCAGAGTTTTGAGAAAGTTTTTGTTCTAAAACTAAAGTCATTCATAGTAAGGGATACATGCAGGGCATCTTGAGGCAAAACAGTTCCCAAAGAAAAGTGAGTTCAGATTCTCCACTATTTCACCATAATCAACATCCGTATAAACAGTAGTGTTCGTGTAGTGGGTCATAGTTCGTATAGTGGGTTATTGTGGGTCAGTAGTTTTAGTGAGGGTCGGTAAGTGTTAGTGTAGGTCAGTAAGTGTTAGTGTAGGTCAGTAAATGTTAGTATGGGCCAGTATGTGTCAGTGTGGGTCAGTAAGTTTTAGTGTATGTCAGTGAGTGTTAGTGTGAGTCAATAAGTGATAGTGAAAGTCAGTAGTGTTAGTGTAGGTCAGTAAGTGTTAGTCTGGGTCAGTAAGTGTTAGTGTAGGCCCTTAAGTGTTGGTGTGGGTTAGTAGTGTTAGTGTAGGTCAGTAGTGTAAGTGTGGGTCAGTAAATCTTAATGTAGGTATGTAATGTTAGTATTGGTCAGTAGCGTTAGTGTGGGTCAGTAAGTGTTGAGTAGGTCAGTGTTAGTGTAGGTCAGTTTTGTTATTGTAGGTCAGTAAGTTTTACTGTGGGTCCGTAAGTGTTATTGTGGGTCAGTATGTGTTAGCGTAGGTCAGTAAGTGTTAGTGTGGGTTGGTAGTGTTAATGTAGGTCAGTAATGTTAGTGTGGGTCAGTAAGTGTTTGATGAATTAGGTGTATAATTAGTACAGTAATAATCGGGTATGAGATTTATTCAGTTGAATTCAGTTTAATACAGTTGTTTTGACTCTTTCTTCAGTCAGTTTTCTTCAGTTTAATACAGTGTAATTCAGAGGGGCAGACACTGCTATTGGGCTCTGATTTTCTGCATCTTTACTGCCACCTGCTGTCCTTCACACACACACACACACACACACACACACACACACACACACACACACACATTTATACAAACACATATACACACTCATACACACTTATTTATACACACACACAAACACACAGACATACTCTCTCCCCTCCCCTCTCTTTCTCTGTCTCTCTCTGTTTCTCTCTCTCTCTCCCTCCTGCCCTCTGTCTCTTTCTCTCTCTTTCTCTCTCTCCCTTCCCCCCTCTATTTCTCTCAGTCTCTCTCTGTCTGTTTCTCTCTCCCTCTCTCCCTCCCTCTGTCTCTCTCTCTCTGTCTTTATAAATGTTTCTGGCCTCTGATGGGTGTGGACTTGTTCTGTGTTTTTAAGAAGGGTGTCGATATGGGCCTTCTTCCATCCAGCTGCCGGAGAGCTGTTCTGACGCTGCTGCCCAAGAAGGGGGATCTGGGACTTTTGAAAAACTGGTGGCCGGTCTCGCCTCTCGGAGTGGATTATAAGATCTTGTCCAAAGCTCTGACTAACCGGCTGAAAAAATGTGTTTTGTCTGTTATTCACTATGATCAGACTTATTGTGTACCTGGGCGTTCGATTTTTGATAACCTTTTTTTGGCTAGAGATATTTTATCATTTGTGTCAGAACAATGTTTGGACGTCGGTTTAGTGTTATTAGATAAGGAAAAAGCGTTTGACAGAGTGGACCACACCTTTCTGTTTAAAACCTTTCAAGCTTTTGGTTTTGGTTCCAAGATTGTTTCTTACATCAGACTCTTGTACACCAATGTGTGTAGCCTACTGAAAATTAATGGCTCTCTCACCAGGCCTTTTCCTGTCACCAGAGGGATACGGCAGGGCTGTGGGCTGTCTGAGGTGCTGTATTCCCTGGTGGTGGAGCCGTTGCTTCATGCTTTTCGTAAGCGGTACCTGGCATCACACTTGGAGGAGGAGTAACTGTAAAACTCACTGCTTATGCGGATGACATCACTGTTTTTATCAGGTTCAACGCGGATATGGAGGTGCTTACAGCACTTCTTGGCAGTTTCCAACGTGCCTCTTCTGCTCGCGTCAACTGGAGCAAAAGCACCACCTACCTGCTGGGCCAGTAGTCCAGGCTGGGCCCTCCTCAGCTGCCCCAGCAGTGTGTATGGAGCAGGGATGGAATAAGAATGGTAGGTGTTTACCTGGGAACCGGGCACTTCATAGAAAAGAATTGGAGTGGACTGGCTGACAGGATTACTGGAAGACTTCAGCACTGGAGGTGGATTTCGCCCCAGCTCTCATATCGGGGGAGAGTGCTGGTTATAAACAACTTGGTTGCCTCCATGATGTGGCACCGGCTCATAGTGCTGGATCCTCCAGTGGACCTTCTGCATCAGGTCCAGAAGGCTTTTACTGATTTTTTCTGGAATGGGTACCATTGGCTCCCTCCAGGGATCCTTCATTTGCCAGTGTCTGAAGGAGGGCAAGGCCTGGCTCACCTGCTAAGCAAGGTCAGGGGGATGAAGCTCCAGTGTGCGCAGAAACTGCTTTACAGCACCGAACACCTGCTGTGGATGCATGTGGCCCTCGCCCTGCTCCGCAGCTGCGGAGGCCTTGCATATGATAAGCATATTGGAGTGGGTGGTTTCAATGCTTCAGTGCTGAACGCTTGGCACTTGTTCCGGGTAGCACGGGTGGAAAATGACCATTATGGCCTTGGTTCTTTGACAATTCCTTTTTTTCCTCGCAGCTGACACTAACAAATTCAGTAGATCACAAGGGTTAAACATATTTTAAATGCTGATTCTGGACATTTTTTGTCACCTGAATCACTTGCTATCCAAGTGGGGTTCCGGTCTGTGAGGGTACTTGGTAACCTTTTGAATACACCTGAAGGTTCTTTCCCCCCTACCTTTAAGGAACATTTAAAGCGGATTTCGGGTAGAAGTGTAACTTGCTTTCCCTTCCCAGAACTGTGCATTACCCCGGTTGCAGCTGCTGATCACAGAGACACAGGTCACATACTTTCCTTCCGGACCTTACGGAATATCCGGTTCTCCCTGGCAGGGAGGAAAATCCTGTACCTTGTTACTGTTAAGTCTTTTTTCTTTAATGAACTGAAAGGGAGGCCGGATACGAAGTGGAGGGCCCATTTGGCTGCTCCAGGGGCGTTTTTGCCATCATGGAGGCTCCTCCATAAAAGACCGCTTCCCAAGCGTTCAGGGGACCTCCAGTGGAGAATCCTGCACTGCATAATGCCCACCAACAGTTTTGTGTCTAGGTTCAGTGATGATGTGGTGTCTCAGTGTTTGTACTGTAGTGAGCGTGATACTGTTTTCCACACCTTCTGTCATTGTGTCAGACTAGCACCAGTGACTGGGCTGCTTAGTCGCTGGCTCGCTGCTCTGGGGATTATGCTTACTGATACTGTTTTTATTTTCGGTTGTAAATTTTCCAAACTTCGAAGCGATAAATGTTATTTGGCCAATTTTTTTATTGGCCAGGGTCCATCTGGAAAACTTTACAACTGTGTCAGGAGGGTCAGGACATGGCTGTTTTACATTTGTTTAAAACCTTGGTGGAGTCACGTGTTTGCTTTTTATCAGGTAACGGATCATTTGCCCACTGTCCGCAAAAAATGGGTTTTGGACAAAGGACCTGTGACTATTTCTGATGAAGGAGTTTGGGGTTTTTGCCGGTGACACACTCTGAGTCAGTGTTCGGGTTGTGATTAAGATTGGTTGCTAACTGTTTAATAAATGTGTTTTAAAAGTCTCTTTCTGTTTCTCCTTCTCTGTCTCTCTCTGTTTCTCTCTATCTCTCTCTCTGTTTCTCCCTCTCTCTCTGTTTCTCTCTCTCTCTCTCTGTTTCTCCCTACCTCTCTCTTTCTCTCTCTGTTTCTCCCCCCTCTCCCTTCCTCTCTCTCTCTCTCTCTCTGTTTCTCTCTCTGTGTTTCTCCCTCCTCTCTCTCTCTCTCTCTCTCTGTCTTTCTCTCTCTTTCTCTGTTTCTCCTTCTCTGTTTCTCTCTCTCTGTTTCTCTCTCTGTCTCTGTTTCTCTCTCTGTTTCTCCCTCTCTCTCTGTGTCTCTGTTTCTCCTTCTCTCTTTCTCTCTCTGTCTCTGTTTCTCTTTCTCTCTCTCTTTTTCTCCTTCTCTCTCTCTCTGTTTCTCCCTCTCTCTCTCTCTCTGTTTCTCCTTCTCTCTCTCGCGTGCTCTCTTTCTCTCTTTCTTGTTCTCTCTCTCTGTTTCTTTCTCTTTCTTGTTCTCTCTCTCTGTTTCTCTCTCTCTCTCCCTCTCTCTGTCTCTGTTTCTCCCTCTCTCTCTGTCTCTGTTTCTCCTTCTCTCTCTCTCTCTCTCTCTGTTTCTCCCTCTCTCTGTTTCTCCTTCTCTCTCTCTCTCTCTGTTTCTCCTTCTCTCTCTCTCTCTCAGTTTCTCCCTCTCTCTGTTTCTCCTTCTCTCTCTCTCGCTCTCTTTCTCTTTCTCTCTCTCTTCTTTCCCGTTCTCTCTCTCTCTCTCTCTCTCTCTCTCTTTTTCTCCTTCTCTCTTTCTCTCTGTTTCTCCTTCTCTCTCTCCCTCTTTCTCTCTCCCTCTCTCTCTCATGGTGAATAAGCACTTCCGCGCGACCAAGCAAAGGTGTGCCGCGTTGAGAAGCGCGTGACGTCACCGCCTACCTGAGTTTCGGGAAGAGAAAAAACAGCGAAACAGAAACGCAGCGCCCCCTTACACACACACACACACAGCCCGCGCGCCTCGGACTCTTAGTGTCTCGTAGTGTTTTTAAAGTGTTAGTGTGTATGTGTTAGACTGTTAGTGTGAATGTGTTAGAGTGTTGGTGTGTGTTAGAGTGTGTGTTGTGGTGGGTCGGGGTGGACCCGCGAGGAAGTTTTTGAGGAGTAAAACTGTTTCCGGCTCGCGCTGCAGGTGAGTCCACGCGCAGGTTCTCATTACACTACTTTAGGGTAACCTAGCTTAACACCCTCACACACTATACACACTTTATACACTACACACACTTTATACACACTGTACACACTCTACACGTACACTTTACACACACTATAGACAAGCTCTAAACACATACTCTACACACACTATACATACTCTGCACACA
Organism: Brycinus macrolepidotus; assembly: GCA_037974445.1. Taxonomy (NCBI): domain Eukaryota; kingdom Metazoa; phylum Chordata; class Actinopteri; order Characiformes; family Alestidae; genus Brycinus; species Brycinus macrolepidotus. The sequence continues at coordinate 12,136 of JBBPCZ010005852.1, forward strand.
CACTATATACTATACATACTCTACACACTATACATACTCTACACACACTATACACACTCTACACACACTATACACACTACACACTATACATACTCTACACATACTATACACACGCTCTAAACACATACTCTAAACACACTCTATACACTATACATACTCCACACACTACACACACTGCTGCATTACAGACACACCATTAAACACACACTGCTGTGTCAGGGTTGAGTGTGTGTGTGTGTGTGTGTGTGTGTACCTGCTCACACTCACACCTCTGCTTCTGTTCACATCAGTAGTGTGACACACACACACTGACCCTCACTGTACCTCAGCTCACCTGTTCACCTGTTTTCTTCTTCACCTGGACTCGGTCTGACCGAGTTTATAAAGGTGTGTAAGTACGTTTGTAAACGTTGATACTGTGTATAGGTATGTGTCTGTCTGTTTGTAAACACTGATGATGTATGTAGAGGGGTGTGTGTGTGTCTGTAAACACTGATACTGTGTGTGGAGGTGTATGAGGGTTTGTAAACACCGATAATGTGTGTAGACATGTATGTATGTTTGTAAACACTGATACTGTGTGTAGAAGTATGTGTTTGTAAACACATACTGTGACTAGGGTGGCTGACTTTGGATGGCTGTTTGGACTGTTTTGGGCGGTCATCTGTTTGGGCAGTTGACTGTTTGGGCAGTAGACTGCTTGGGCTGTTTGGGCGGTCAGCTGGTTGGGCTGTGTAGGAGGTCTACTATTTGGGCTAATTGGGCGGTTGTCTGTTTGGGCGGTCGTATGTTTGAGTGGTTGATTGTTTGGGCTGTTTGGATGATCATCTGTTTGGGAGGTTGCCTGTCTAGGCAGTTGGCTGTTTGGGTGGTCGGCTGTTTGGGCGGTTTGATACTGTGTGTAAGTGGGTGGCTGACTTTGGATGGCTGTTTGGGCTGTTGTCTGTTTGGGTGGTCAACTGTTTTAGGTGGTTGTCTGTTCGGGCACTTGACTGTTTGGGTGGTCAGCTGGTTGGGCTGTTTGGGCAGTCGACTGTTTGGGCAGTCGACTGTTTGGGTGGTTGGCTGTTTGGGTAGTGGGCTGTTTGGGCTGTTTGGGTGGTTGTCTGTTTGGGCAGTCATCTGTTTGGGTTGTTTCAGCGGTCGACTGTTTGGGCTGTGTGGGTGGTCGGCTGTTTTGCGGTTGTCTGTGTGGGCGGTCAGATGTTGGGGCTATTTGGCCAGTTGTCTGTTTTGGCGGTTGTCTGTTTTGGTGGTCGGCTGTTTGGGCGGTCAACGATTTGGGCTGTTTGGGCGGTTGGCTGTTTGGGCGGTTGACTGTTTGGGCTGTTTGGGCTGTTTGGGCGGTCGACTGTTTGGGCTGTTTGGACGGTCGACTGTTTGGGCTGTTTGGGCGGTCGACTGTTTGGGCGGTCGACTGTTTGGGCTGTTTGGGCGGTCGACTGTTTGGGCTGTTTGGGCGGTCGACTGTTTGGGCGGTCGACTGTTTGGGCTGTTTGGGCGGTCGACTGTTTGGGCTGTTTGGGCGGTTGACTGTTTGGGCTGTTTGGGGGGTCGACTATTTGGGCTGTTTGGACGGTCGGCTAATTGGCCGGTCGACTGTTTGGACTGTATGGGTGGTTGACTGTTTGGCCGGTCTAGTATTTGGGCTAATTCGCCGGTCGTCTGTTTGAGTGGTTGATTGTTTGCACAGTCGGCTGTATGGGCGGTCGGCTGTTTGGGCGGTCAGCTGTTTGGGTGGTTGACTGGGCTGTTTGGACTGTTTGGGCTGTTTGGGAGGTCCACTGTTTGGTGTATTATTGTACTTTAAGGTTTTGGAGGTATGAGGTTGTTCTAACAGTGATGTGTTTATTTTGAACAAAAAAGTAAACATTAATAGTTTTTACCCACAGTTCCCCAGAAATGTCAGCGCATCCCCGGCGTGTGCGGCTGAAGCCCTGGCTGGTGGCCCAGGTGGATAACGGGACCTTTCCAGGTTTGGTATGGCTGGACCGCGAGGCCAAGCGCTTCCAGATCCCTTGGAAACACGCGACCCGGCACACGGCCCAGCAGGAAGAGGAAAACACCATCTTCAAGGTCAGACCTGCTGCCATGGGAACCTGAAAAGAGGGGCCAGTTTAAGTTTTTGCTCTCCACCCTCATACACACTTTTACAAACACCGCCCCTCATACACACTTTTACAAACACCCTCACCACCCTCATACACTCTCTAAACTGTTCCCCTTTTACCACAAATGCAATTTAAAGTGTGTGTGTATGGTGTTGTCTGTAAAATGTGTATAGTGTGTATTTATGATGTGTATGGTGTATGATGTCTGTGAATTATGTGTATGGTGTGTGTGTCTGTATGGTGTGTGTAGGTCACCCCCACACCCTCATACACACTTTTACAAACACCCCCCCCCATACACACTTTAAACTGTTCCCCTTTTACCACAAACGCAATTTAAAAAGTATGTGTGTGTATGGTGGTGTCTGTGTGATGTGTATGGTGTGTATTGTGTGTATGGTGTGTGTTTATGATGTTTTTTAAATTGTGTGTGTGTGTGTGTGTGTGTGTGTGTGTGTGTGTGTGTGTGTTTATCAGGCTTGGGCTGTAGAGACGGGTAAGTTTCAGGAGGGTGTGGATGATCCTGATCCGGCAAAGTGGAAAGCTCAGCTCCGCTGCGCCCTCAACAAGAGCCGCGAATTCAACCTCATCTACGATGGAACCAAGGAGGTTCCCATGAACCCCCTCAAGATATACGATGTGTGTGACATCCCCCAGCCAATCAGTAACCCGGGTAACACACACACGCGCGCACACACACAGTGCTGAAGGAATCAGAGTCGGTCTCTGTTGTGTGTAATTATTAAAAGGTTCTCTATTCTTCAGGTTCCACAGGTTCTGCTCCTGCGTATGATACTGATGGTGAGGAGGATGATGTTCCAGAAACACCAGAACCTCCCCCACCCCCGTACCACCCCCCAGGTCAGTGTCCCTCTACAGGCCCCGCCCACTCATGTGTTCCAAGCTGGAGAACTCCACTCTGAACCTCAGAGCATTAACGTCCCTTGATGTCTTAACTATGTTCATCATATGCACAGACACATGATATTAACTGAATGGTTTTTTTACTGTAAAGATCGGACTCACAGTTAGGGGTGGGCGAAATGGCAAAAATATCATATCATGATTTTTTTACAGTTAAATCACGATTTCGATTTTATCACGGTATTTATATTGATTTGTAACTATAGATTTTTTTTTAATTTTTTTTACTATTTTGCAAGTTACTGAACAGTACAACCAAACTATTTTCCTTTGTAAAAATATAGTCCTAAAGAA
>JBBPCZ010005905.1:0-11732 GCA_037974445.1 Brycinus macrolepidotus
CTCTCTCTCTCTCTCTCTCTCTCTCTCTCTCGCACACACACACACACACACACACACACACACACACACACACACACTTGAACGCGCACAATCACAAAGTGACTCATCTACCCTCACTTAATGAAAAGAACGTGACATGCACACACAAGACAGAGCCAGGTTGAGTAACTTGTGATTGCAATTGGAAGAGGGTTGAATTTCTCATTTATTTCCATGTAAATCAACCCATCATACACAGCTAATAGTCATAAAAATGCCCTTCTATCACTTTCTTCAGATGACCCCTTGTGATTTTGTGTGCTTTTTATTTAAGGGGGAAGAATGTGCATTCTCACAGAAATTTTTAAACCCCAAGAGCACCCCAAGCAACTTTTGAGGGAGAAACTTCAACATTAATGCAAATACTTCTGCCCTGCTGCGGGCTGTTGTTACCATATATATATTTTAACATTGCATGAGTTTAGCCTCAAGTGCCACTCTGCTGTACTCTTCAGCAGTCACAGCAGAAGGATTTTGAACACACACATATACACACACTGTCTCTTGCACACCCAATTCCAAAAACATGTACAAGTTTGTTTTTATAGCATGCCAGGACACAGGATCATGCATATGCACACAAAATAAACATGTATAAATTAGCTGTATGTAATATGCCCTATGTAACATGTCATATATATATATACATTTTCATTGTGCAAACTTTCATGATAAATTAACCAATAGGAATGACTTGGAATAAAATAACTTTTCATTAACTTAGAAGTTAAATAAATAAATAAATAAATACATTTAAAATTGATTTACTACACATTTACAATATATAAATATCTTTAATCAGTAGTTAGCCTTACCATAAATCTAAGCCATATTTTAATCTCAGTAAAGAATATAAATGTTTTTGCCCTCAAAAAGCTACCTTTATTGGTCTTGATCTTGTTGATTAGTCTTATTTGATCTTCATATTCCTTTCAGTTCACACTATATTTATCATATGTGCATTATTTTGTGTCTGTTATGCACCTAAACTCCAATGTCTGCACTTTTAAGTCTTACAAGGAAGTTTTTCTTTGTTTCTTCTATAGGTGGGACCTCTTTGTCCTGGAAATGTACAAAAACAAATGCATACACACACACTTGTCCTTCCTGGAGCTGGCCCAGCGATGTTCCCTCCCTCTCTCTCTCTCTCTCTCTCTGAAATGATGGCTGTATTATGCAGCGTGAGCAGCATCAGGGTTAGGGCTGCAGGTGTTTGTGCTGAACAGCCCCCCCCAGGCCAGGCCCGGAGAGAAAGAGGAGCCTATCCCTGACTCTCACCACAATCAATCAGCCTCCCCGTGCCACAATGCATTATTAACTCGCCAGGTCCTAATAAAGCACGACGACCTTCGATTCATCACGCTTTCCCCCTTGTTTCATGACCGTCCGGCCTACGGTGCTCTCCCCAGTCAGCAGACTCCTGGACCTTTGGCCATTTTTGTACTTATAGAGCATTCAGTCCTGAATATCTCCTGACCGTACATGGAGTTGCAAAAGTTAACTTTCCCAAGTGATACTGCTATTCCCTATATATTTATATAAATCGGGGTTGTGTGTGTCTTCCAGCAAGTAATGTCACACCTGATTTGCATACATTTTTGAAGCTTTAAAAAAATTCCCAAACAGGCCCCCAAGTGGCCAAATATCCTCCAGCAGCTGTGTCATAGATGACTAATTACAGCAAGCTTGAAGGGTATGGTTTTCTCCTCCACGTCATTTGACTACCACTCTACATCTATTACATCTATTAGGCCACGGTGTTCTCTACATATCCCTCTTCTCTAACTCTCAATGCTATCAAAGGTGTTTTTGAACTTGGCCTCAATACCCAGGGTATACACAGGGTCAGTTCTGGGCTTTTTCAGCAAAGGGGTTTGTTTTCATATTTGACAGTTTGGTGCTTCTGCATAACATTGGCATAAGCATGCCATTAACATGTCATGGCATATCATATGCTGTCATAAGCTGTCATGCCATCAGTAAAAGCTGTCATGACGCCAACATCAGGAATACTCATGACAGATACTACACTGTGCTGTTGTGACATTAAATTAGCATATGACAGACTGTAATGACATCAGATATGAAATATAATATATTATAATATAACATGGTCAAGTCAAGTAGGGGTTCATTATCATTTCAACAATATACACAGTCCACAGTGAAATGAAACAATTTTTCTATAGGACCATGGCACCACAAAAAGAATAAAAAATAGAACACCACAAGTCTACACAAGTCTATAGGCAGGACAGGACTTAAGAGAGAGTGCAAAAAAAAAAAGAAAACACAAGAGCAACAGTACAATAATTTATTATTATTACAATAATACAGTGCAGTTGACAGTGACAAAAATAGCAAGTAGCAGAAGCAGGATTAGAAAGAATGTATGTTATATAAATAACTACAGGGTGTTTACAGTAGCAGCTGGGAAGTAAGTTTCCTTGAGTGTATGTGTGTGTTGTACAGTTTGTTATTCAGTTCTGATGGCCTAGAGGAAGAAACTTTTCCCTATCCTGGTGGTGAAGGCCTGGATGCTGTGAAACCTTCTGCCAGACAGAAGAAGGGAAAAGAGGTTGTGGGAGGGTTGTATGGGGTCATCCACAATGCTAGTGGATTTGCCGATCCTGACGATCTTTTCAGCGGTCCTTACTATCCTCTGTAGTGGCTTGCAGTCTGATGCGGCACAATTTCCATACCATGCCAGGATGCAGCTACCGAGATATGGAAGTAATTTAGTGACAAAAGTATTTGAATTAAAAAAAAAACATATTGAATTGTTGCAATTGAATAAAACATGCTTGATTGACAATGCGTGTAAGTTTATGTCATGAAGTTTGTGTTGAATTTATTTCAATTGTGATTAAAGCATTTAAGATTCAATAAAAAAATATTCAGCCTTTCAAATTCAGCAATAAAAAATCATTAAAATATTTTCTTTAATTATTCAGTAGGTATTATTCAGCGCCTTAATTTCGGCTTAGCCATTTCAAGTAGAGTGCAGAGCGCATTCTTACGGACTGAAATTGCATTTTCAGCAAACTCAACGTCTCGCGCGTTTAATGCATTGGCGGTACCAGCACGATCCTGCAGCATGTCAGGCAGTGCCAATGCGTTAAACACACGCAAGATGTTGAGTTTGCCGAAAATGTAATTTCAGTCCGTAAGGATGCGCTCTGCACTCTACTTCTTTTCCTGTAGGTCCCGGATGTCAGGTTGAATTTCCAGCTGAATTTCCAGCTGAACTTGTCCCAAATGAAACAGTCCGATTGAATAATTAAAGTCGTATTTTTTAAAATGATTTTTCTTTTACTGAATTTGAAAGGCTGAATGTTTCTATATTGAATCTTAAATGCTGTAATTACTATTCAACACAAACTTCAATACATAAACTTACATGCGTTATCAATCAAGCATGTTTTTATTCAATTTCAAAAATTCAAAATGTTTTTTTTAATTCAACTACTTTTGTCACTAAATTACTTTCATACAGAGAATGCTCTCTTTAGTTCCTCTATAGAATGTTATGAGAAGTTTTGTGGGCTTCACCCTCCTTAGTCTCCACAGGAAGCAGAGATGCTACTGGGCCTTCTTGGCAATGGAGCTGGTACTTAGGGTCCATGTGAGTTTCCCTGTGATGTGATCACCAAGGAACTTGGTGCTGAGGATGATCTCCAATGAGGAACTTTTGTTGATCAGCAGAGAGTGATCACAATGTGTTTTCCTGAAGTCAACAACCACCTTTTCTATTTTGTCCACATTCAGAGAAAGGTTGTTGGCTCTGCATGAGTCTGTTAGCCATTGCACCTCCCATCTGTATGCCACCTTGTCATTCTCACTGATCGAACCCACCATTGTTATGTCATTAGTTAACTTGATCATGTGGTTTGAACTGTTCATTGCTCGACAGTCATGGGTCAGCAATGTAAGCAGAAGAGGACTGAGCACACAGCCCTGGGGGGTCCCTGTGCTCATTGTGGTGGTGCTGGAGATGCTGCTCCCGATCCTGACTGACTGACGTCTCCCAGTCATCAAGTCCAGGATACAGTTGCAGAGGGAGGTGTTCAGGCCCAGATGTCTCAGCTTTCCTATCAGACACTCAGGAATGATGGTGCTGAATGCTGAACTGAAGTCTTTGAACAGAATTCAAACATAGGTGTCCTATGGGTGAGGACCAGGTGAAGGGTGGTGGTAATGGCATCATCCATTGAACAGCTTGAACAATATGTAAACTGCAGGGGGTTCAGTGTGGGGGCAGCTGTGATTTTATGTGCCTTATGATGAGCCTCTTGAAGCATTTCATAATAATTGGTGTGAGTACGATGGGACAATAGTCATTGAAGCACAACACAGATGACTTCTCTGGCACAGGGATGATGGTAGTGGCTGACAGTGGTTTTTAGAAAGATGTTGAAAATGTCTGTGAGGACATCTGACAGCTGGTCTGTGCATCCTATGAGAACACTGGTCCGACGGCCTTCCATGGGTTGACTCTAAGCAGAATCCTCCTCACATCACCCATGGTCAGACCTGATCATTGGGGGACAGGGTGGTTTTCCTTGCTGCCGTGTTATTCTGTCCCTCAAACCATGCCTAAAAGTTGTTCAGCGCATCCGGAAGGGGCGCCTCTCTGTCACAGTCAGGTGGAGATGTCCTGTAGTTGGTAACAACCCTGATGCCCTGCTGGAAGTGTCCTGGCACTGTGATGCTCTGCTGGAACAGTCCTGACAGCCAGATTTTTGTCTGCTTCAGAACAGGCTAGGCACGTCTGACAAGAGGTCTGTATGCTGGGATCAGCATGACAGAGATGTGGTCTGAATCGCCGAGGTTTGCAGAAATTTTGCATGAAGGTTGAATACAACTACACTTTTGCACATAAATCTAATATAATATAATATAATATAATATAATATAATATAATATAATATAATATAATATATGCATTTAACAAAATAAAAAATAATGATCTACAAATAATGATCTATAACCCACTCAGCTGTAGATCATATATAAATATAATATTTATTTATTTATTAATTTTTTGGATTAGCATTGTCTGTCCATTTGTATATTTTATTCTGATACATTTTTAACATGTTATATATTCATTTGTTTGTTTTAGGATTAGCTTCCCTATTTATTTCTATATCATTTCCAGTATACGTTAGCTTTCAAAAAGTTTGAGCACAAATTTTGAGTACAAGTTATTTTTAAACACTAAATATTGCTATCAAAATGTCAACATGACAATCTGTCAGGACACCTCGACAGAAAATTACAGCATCTTCCATGACATGGTTATGGTATGGTTATGTCAACATTTTGTAGAAGGGTTCAAGTAAAGTGTTGGCTGTATGGCAGGTCTGCAAGACTGTGTCAATTTTATACTTGTTCACAGTGGTCATACAATATACACCTGTTATTGAGTTCCCTCAATTACAAACCATGTGTTGGATATCATATATTGTGATGGAAATGTGCATGATTTGCAAAACCAGAAGTGAACTGAAGAAAACAAATATAAAAGTGTTGTTGTTGGGTTAAATGCTGGTCTTCTTTCTTTTTTTTTTTTTTACTAAAAATATAATTTTATTAAATATATGTTGTCCATTTTATCTTGGCACAGTCCTTTCACTCCCATATTGCTCACTAGCAGCTCAACATAGACTCAACATGTCAAACAGAGAGCCTCACTAATGTAAACAGTAATAGGGAAAATAATTCAAATGATTACACCAATTAACGTTTGAAGTCAGTAAACATGGGAATAGCCACTATGGAGTAAAAATAGGCCTCTTTGGAAGACCACTGTTTTGGTGGACCATGACGGACCGTGGATCTTTTTCTAGACTGTACAGCTTTCACACTCAACCAAACACTTGACTCCAGACAGACATGCTGAATAAGTAATCAAGTCTTCAGTCAGCCATCATTTATCACTTATCGACAAACATCAATAAAAGTCTGAAGGTGTGGGTCGGGTGGTTGGTGGGGAGGGTGCAGGAAAGGGTGTAGACCATGGATGGGAAAATAGACTAAAAGAATCCTTGATCAATTTCCTTTGAGAAGCCTTGTCTAGAAGTCCTTGGAAATGCATATTGATGAAGTCCAAATTGTCTCGCCTGAGGGCAAGGGGAAAGTAGACTGCTTTACATTAGCTTATGAATATTCATGTGGAGTGAAGACACACCTTGCTCTGATTGCGTGAGGGGAATGATTACTGCCAAATGATCGGCTCGGAGTACTGATAATTGGAAGGGAAAAAAAGTCCATGAATGTGTGATGCCATAGAAAATATCTTGTTTACCCCGGGAGGTGCTTATGTGTTTAGAGGAGGAAGGATGAGGGTGTAGCAGGAACCTCAGTGACAGCACCATATCTGTGTTACACTCTGTTACACTGCAGTTTGTCTGGGAGGGAGAGGAACAGAGAGCACAGATAACTGCCAGATGGGGATCACTGCACAATCTCTGCTTTGCAAATCTGGCGTTCACTCATACACTGTGCAATATGAAGAGTTACAATGTTTGTTTATTTATTTATGTATGTATGTATTTATTTATTTGTTTGTTTGTTTGTTTGTTTGTTTATGGGATTAGTATCATCTGTCCATTTATATATATTACTATGATAAATGTACGGTATGTATAAAAACTTTGTTTATTTGTTTGGAATTCATTAGTTAAGTAATATTTATTTATTTATTTAAGCATCATAAAAAAATAACCGCATATTTAATCAAAAAATTATATATACATTAACGGCTAATTAAAATATCAGTGTTTTCAACATTTTGTGTGTCCACCCTTTGCCTTTATTAAAGCTTCCAGGTCTCACTATCACTTTTTCTTAAGGGGTTATTTTTCCACCCTCCTTGTAAACATTTTCAAAGTTCCAAATGAATCCAAAACTACAGATTTACACTCATCTGTCCAGCTAACCTTCCTCCACATCTCAGAGGTTCTTCTTTTTTGTCTGTTTCCTTTTCTCAGTAGTTCTTGAAAAGCTACACATCCTTTCATACCTATAGCATTGAGTTGTCTACTCACAGTGGACAAATGGACAAAAACACTTCTGGATTTTTTTTCAAGACTTGAAAAAAAAGATATATTGTTTAACTCCTGTTTTGGAAACTTTTGGAAGCTTTTTCCACTTATTTTCCATTGACTTTCCTCTTAATTATGCAAGTGGCTGACCTTCCATCGTATCTCCTCAGAAATCTCTCTTTTAGCCTTTTTAGATGACAGAAATGTATGAGGCAGCTGAGGTATGTGAGGATAGCTGCTTGAGTTAAAGTGTCTCTTTAAAGGAGAACCTGATGTCAGTAAGAGCTTTGGGGGCAGCTGTTGTTGGGAGGACACAGCTGGAGCTGGGTGGGTTTAAGACTGGAACAACTGAAGGGTTAAAGGGGCAGTATAGGGAGTATAGACAGGCAGTATAGGCAGTGTAGATTTGATTTTATTCTCTGTGCATAGTGGCCCTTATGACTGGAAATTAAATACAAGAGTGGTCTCTGACTTTTTTAACACTGTTGTATATATAGTAATCTTATACTTAAAAGTAAATTTATTTATTCATTTTCAGGGATAGTATATCATGTGCTCCTTTATTTTATGTAAATGTTATAGAATATTTAATATTTTGTTTCATTCCAAAATAAAATATTAAATATATACATAAATGCACTCACTGCCCTTTTAAAACGGAATGGACTTTGCATGGACACCATGTTCAATTTGTCTATGCAGAAAGGTCAGCAAAGGTCAGTATGTCATAATTGTGGGCAAATTAAGTTCTCACCACCATTTAATTATCATCATGCTGCATTCCAAACGCCTCATTTGGAGTCTTAACTTGGGCTGGGTAAGGTGAAATCCATGGCACGCTGTTGATTTCAGTAATCAAAGGCTGTTTATTCCCCTGAAGGGGCATTTATTAGACGGCTCTCACTGTCGGCCCGTTCATTCTCACACATACTGGTGGGGGATGAAAATGTCACTATAACTTTCAGTGCTAAAATAATTCAGTAAATCTCCAAGACACTGCCTCCAGATTATTTGAATCGGGTGCACCTGCTTTAATTTTTGCACTTTAGGAATCTATCAAGCTGTCCTTATAAATCAGGCCCATGGCCCAGGCTGCCTTACTGAATAGACAATTACAATTAGTTTATATGATAGACATATCATGATAGTTCAGTAGAACCTAGTTGTTAATCTGTTCCTTTTCCCATGGGCTGCAGGGTTTTCACCTTCCCTTAGCGCTTTAAACATTGCTAAATGTGCTTTTGCATTCGCACCTAGTCATTGTTTTGTGGTCAACACTCAACTTAGAGATGTTGCTACAAGAAACTTTTAAAGCTTAAGGAAGTCTCAAGTGATGGTAGGTGGTTGTTATGGTATGTCTAGGGGTTGCTAGGGGGTTGTTAGGGGGTTGCTGGGGGATTTTTGTAGTATGCCGGGTGGTTGTTAATGTCTTGCTGGGTAGTTGCTATGGTGTTCCTGGTCGTTCCTAGGGTTTGCTAAGTGGTTCGTTATTCCAGTTGCTTGCTAGAGTGGTTGCTAGAACCCATGTCTCTGCCTTCAGGTCAGGAGATAAAGCTGCTCTGAGAACAGCAAGGGTCAACTTGTCCCAGGCCATTAGAGCAGCAAAGTGTAAACGTGCTCAGAAAATCCATAGCCACTCCCAGGACACTGGTAATACACTGCACATGGCAGTTAATCTGGGCCATCACCAACTACAGGACATCTTTACCTGCCTGTGTTGGTAAGGCCTCCCTTCCAGATGCACTGAATGACATGGCAGCAAGGAACACCGCCTAACCCCCAATGACCAGGCTCTGTTTGGCCAAAGTTAATGTGTGGAGGACTCTGCTTAGAGTCATCTCACAAAAGGCTGCCAGACCAGACATCAGAGGAGACCAGCTGGCAGATCACAGACATATTCAATATCTTTCTGAGCACCACAGTCATTCCAATGTGCTTCAAGCCACCACTATCATCCCCGTGCCAAAGAAGTAACCAGTGTCATGCCTCAGTGTCATCCTATCCCATCAAACTCACACCAATCATCATGAAGTGCTTTGAAAGACTTGTCATGAGGCACATAAAATCACTGATTCTGAGTTGAGTTGAGACTGCTGGGCCTCAGCAGCTCCCTCAGCAACTGGATCCTGGGCTTCCGGACTGGAAGACCTCAACATCGCCAGCACCACCACACTAAGCACAGGGCTGTGTGCTCAGCCCTCTATTGTTCATGGTGATGACCCACAACTGCGCAGTAATGCACAGTTCTAACCACATCACCTAACCAGGGTGGGTTTGATCAACAGTGGTGAGTTTGACAAGGTGGCATACAGAGAGGAGGTGCCAACCTGCCTCTGAATATGGACAAAACAAGAGATGGTTGTTGACTTCAGGAAGGCACGACGTGATTGCTCTCCACTGAACATCAAAAAATCCTTAATTGTGTCGCATTAGATCACAAGACCCTACAGAGGATGATACTGTCGAGAAGATCATTGAGGTCTCTCTCCCCTCTGCCTCTGCAAAGCCACCAATATTAGTTGGATTAAACAGACCTGTAAATTACTGTACTGTGGCTTTTGTGATTTTTTGATAACACTCTTTAGATCTGTCCTGACCACACTTGTGCAGTCTTGTAGTGTTCTGTTTTTGTTCTTTGTGGTTTTCTCTTTTTGTTCTTTGTGTTGGACCATGGTACTGGAGGTTTCATTTCATTGTGTACTGTGTACATGGTTGAAATGACAACAAACACCTACTGGACTTCACTTGACTTGACTTGAGCATTGCTAAGTGGTTGCTATGGTGTTCCTGGGGGTTCCTAGGGTATAGCTAAATGGTTCCTATGTTATTTAGAGTGGTTGCTAGAGCATTGCTCATGGTTGCTAGAGGTGTTACTAGGTGGTTGCTGTGGTTTAAAAGGGGGGCACCAGCTTTTGGAAACAGTTCTGCCATTCATTCCAGTGGGGTGTGGCAGCAGGTCATCAGCCTCACTTCATAAGGCGGCAGGTGCTCCTAGCTGAGCCATGACTGAGGTACTGAAAGGACAGCTCCCATCCATCCCTGCAGTGAATCTGACAGCAGCATCATTTCAGCACCTCTGTGTTGGACCTACCATTGGCAGATGGAGAGGGGCAGCTAAGGCTGATAAGGCACAAGATTACCACACACCATCATCGAGGCAATGGTGGAGAATAAATGGGGCCGGCAACAAAACCATGGTGAGAGGCTGTCTCCATACTTACGCTGATGTGTGTTCCCTGTCTCCCGCTGCCACTGAGAACTGAGCCTTATACAGGTAGCACTGGGACACCTGAGCACCTTCTGCACCACACTACTACACTGAACTATAAATCAGCTTTGCACTGTTTGAGCATTTTACCCCTGTATCTGATCCCGCATGCTAGGTTGTGCAACAGAAAAAAAAAACATGAATTTTAATGGTTGCTATGTAGAAACTGAAATTTCTCAATATCCCAAAACTGAGGGACAAGATGTTTGTAGGAGACTCAAAACAAAGATTTTAAGCCATGTTGGATCTTCATCATGGCCTGACCTGAAAACAAGCTGTCAGTTAATAATGTAACATAATTTATGCCTCCTTTACCAAAGGCTGACTTTATAGGCTTTGCATAGGGTACTGTAGGTAGAGCTGTTTTGGCCCTCTATACTTTTGGATAGTGTGTAGTGCATAACGATTTATTAATAAGCAGTGAAAAATACATAGTTACATATTAGTAAATAAATATGATGGCCTGTATTTGACATCAAATCTTTCTTTCCTCCCCTAATAAAATTTGAGTTATTACGCTGGTGGAGGGAAGGAGAGTAGAGACTGCTTTAAAGCATTGTTATTGGCTCTTTTCATAATTCCCCACCATCCGCACTAATTGAATGGGGATCAGGGCACTATGGTTTTCAAATCATTTTATATGCTTTTCATAACATGTTACAGCAAAGCAGTAAATTTGAACAGACACAATTAAAATGTAATTTCTGTTGAGGCCGTTGGGTAGAGTGGATAGCGTGCCCGGCTATGATCGGGGTTAATAAGGTATGATAGGCATTGCAACAGCCTGGCTTGTGCCTCCTGCAGCTCTATTATGTGGGGGATTTCTCATCTGCCTCCACTGCTTTGCCAGGCCTCCACTGTAAAAAGAGGCTTGCTGGTGTGCAGTTAGACCGTTAATTCATTTTAGATCATCGGCTGAATATATTATGTAGCAGGGAGGTTAAGAAGCCAGTAAACACTCACAGGCCCATTTATTTGAAATGCTTGCCTTGTAGTCCAGCTATTGATGACAATTTGGTGTTAGCCATCCTCCAGCCCTTCGTCCATCACCACAGAGCTATTTGTGGTTGACACAGATGTGTAAAAACCTCAGAAACACTACCCATGTCAGCGCCGCGCATGCTAACATACTATGACCATGGTGACATTCCTGTGCTAAGAGTTGTCCACTACTTAAATAATGTCTGGTCAGTGGCGGTCCTGCGGTGTGCTTGTTCTATTGATGGACAGGGCTGGACAGGAGCTGAAAAATTGTGTCTGTAAGCCTAAACCGACAAAATGCATCAATATGGTGGGTGTAAGCACAAAGACAAAAAAAAGACTGAATTCCAAAATTCTAATAGAAAAACAGCATATTGGAGAATAATGTGAATGAC
>JBBPCZ010005951.1:0-15460 GCA_037974445.1 Brycinus macrolepidotus
CTGACCTCATAAATGCTCTACAGAA
Source organism: Brycinus macrolepidotus (assembly GCA_037974445.1). Lineage (NCBI taxonomy): Eukaryota > Metazoa > Chordata > Actinopteri > Characiformes > Alestidae > Brycinus > Brycinus macrolepidotus. The sequence continues at coordinate 26 of JBBPCZ010005951.1, forward strand.
TGAATGGGCACAAATTCCCACAGAAACTCCAAAATCTTGTGGAAACTCTTCCAAGAAGAGTGGAAGTTGTTATAGCTGCAAAAGGGGGACCAACTCCATATTAAAGTCTATGTATTTGATTGCAACGTCATTAAAATCCCTATTGGTGTAATAGTCAGGCATCCCAATATTTTTGTCCATATAGGATACTTCTCACAGTCTTTGTTTAATCTCTATTTAAAAATACATGTTTAAAGCCATTGAAGCAGAACTGTGCAATTTGATTGATTGATATTTATCATTATGATATTATGTTTCACAATATGCTTTTCGGATCATATCATATAACACTGACCAACTGCATCTTTCATTACATAAAGAGCATAACTGGGTGTGTTGAATTGGATTTAGTGCAGTGTAGTGTGTGAAAGATTGAATAAAAGTCGTTGTACTGACAGTTTTGATAGTATTTTAAATGTGACACCACTGCTTTGTTCCTACTAATCATATGCCAAAAAGGAAATACTGTGAAAACGTCTTGAAGTATTGTAAGGTTATATTCGTCCCATATCACCCAGTGCTAATTTTGAAGCCTGTAAGAGACACTGTCTGACAAGCTGTTCAGCCTACACCTAATTAAACATAAAGCCTCTTTTAATTCATATACACCTTTACTTCATACACAGCTTTTCATTATACTTCATATCCATGAAATTTGTAATGACAAACACATGCACATTTGTGAGGTTCTGCTGGTGTGAGGTTTCTCTTATGATCACAAAAGTGATTTGAGTGCTAACAGCTCCTCTTTTGACGACTCTTAGGACAATATATGGCTTTATTAAGGGATGTTCTGGCTAAAATAGACAGTTTTAATTATTGCTACATACAGTTGTTGTAAACATGCTTACTTGCCCTCTACAGCAGTGCTCCAGTGCTCTCTAGAGTGAGATTTTACAGGGTAAAGACTAGGAAACTCCTTTTCTGATGATGTAGCCGGAAAGTGGGAAGAACTGCTTTAAGGGTGGATTCTGATTACGGCTGGTTTAATTATTTATTTATTTATTTATTTAAATATGGCAGACAGCTAAACTTACTGCAAGGAAGATGGATTTCTCATTGCAGCTGCATAACTGGTACTTTAACTCCACACCTACCATTAAAAAAATATTTTTTTAGATATTTCTTTTAATTTTTACTTATTTGCTTGAGGTCCACTAATGATGCTTGTGTGCCTTTATGCACCAGTATCAGTCATTTTTTACATTTTTCACACTTTTTTACATGATCATTTCCCAAACTTTCTTCACCTCTTACAATTAGCCCATTTTTTGTTACTGTGCCTTCAAGAGTGATGTATGTCAATCTTCTGTTCTGATTGGCTGCCCTGCTCAGATGGAAGCTCAGATGGAAACACACCTCATAACTACAACTTGAATGGACGTAGCTGTAGGCCGAACTGCTGTAGGCTGGGTGTTAATGACATTTCTCTGCTATAAGCCACTCTGATAGAAGCTACACTCTCTTCAAAGTGCCCTTTCTCTTTTCCTGAGATCTTCAGATGAGTGTGAAGGCAGACCTCTACAGATTCATTAGCGCTGTTTAAACTCTGTCACCTCCCGCTGCGGGGGCGACCACCAGTCTTTCCTCTACAGCTTGTCTAACACTCGCTTTTAATGCCCTTATATACATGCGTCTCACTGCATGGCAACAAAGGACGACAGTAATGAGGAATCAGGACTTCATCAAAATGTTCCAGCATTCACGTGTTTGGCTATGTGCGCACTCACAGTGCGTAATGCGCGTGCTGTGGAGAGCTCCTTGATGATGACCAGGGGTGGGTAAAGAGTGGGCAAACCCACTCCAGAGGAAGAGTGCAGCTATCCGAATGAACGAACAAGCGCGAGTAGCAGCGAAAACACACAACTTGAGTAAAACGGTACTAAAACTGTAAACTGAAAATGAAAAAGCTCTTAGTAATTTCTTTGGACATGATAAGCAGTCCAAGAACTGATCCAGTGTAACAGATTGGGGTGCAAAAAGGACATAGGAGCTTGGAAATTGTGAGGGTCTTCAAAGTAGACTCCTTTCTTCACAAATATGCTCTCAATATATACATATACAATACTGACCATGCAAATCAAAACAGTTCTTATCCGAGGAAATCGAGACCATCCCTGACTATTTAAGCAATTTCCTTTGGGATCAATACAGTTTTCTGATTCTGATTTCTGATTCTATTTACTATGAAATCTCACATTTCATGCCAGGTCTCTGGACTTTAAGGCTTTTGGAAGCTACTTATCTTATAGTATTAACACCCCAGCAATTGTGTATATGGCATATTGTCTTTCATACTGAGGTTTTTCTGCAGATTTTTTATTGGATGTATTAAGACTTTATATTTTATGTTGTTTGTGTGTCAGTGCAGTCGTAACATGAGCAGTTTCCTCCAGGATCAGAAATGTTTTCTGATTTTGATTCTGATTGTCTAGTACCTTCCTTACCATCCTCCTCACTGTGTGTGGTGGCAAGATGGACTCGGGCCCTCGTCCAGCCTTGTTTGTCACAGTTCCAGTTTTAAACTTTTTAATTGTTGCTCTGACTGTGAATATGGGCAAGTTTTTCTTGTAGCCATTTCCTGAAGATCAACACACATCTGCCTTACTTGAATGGCATGTCTTTCCCATTTTGAAGAGAAATGGACCTCTGTGTCAGGTCATATTTATACCCCAGCATTTGTGTATAGTGTATTTCGTATAGAGTAGAGTTTTTACTTTACATCTTATATTGTTCTTGTCTCTGCGTCTCTGTGTGTCAGTGCAGTCATGAGCAATCCTTCAGGATCAATAAAGTTTTCTGACTGACTAGTCTTTTGTAAGTTATTTATCTATAGTTTTAACACCCCAGCAATTCTTTATATAGCATAGTGTATTTCATATTGAGGTTTTTCTACAGAGTTTTACTAGATTTTTCTAGACTTTATATTTTATACTGTTTTCGTCTCTTTGTGTCTGTGCAGACACAACGTAAGCAGTTTCCTCCAGGATCAGTTTTCTGATTCTGATTCTGATTGACTAGTCTTAATGCATGTGCATTCTGTCTGTTTCAAATTACCCTGGTGTAGCAGCCTGTGAAACCTCACATTTCATGCCAGGTTTCCGGACTTTTGTAAGTTACTTATCTATACTATTTATACCCAGCATCTGTGTCTATAGCCTAGTGTATTTTCATGTTGAGGTTTTTTTTTTTCTGCAGATTTTTTGTGGGATTTATTTAGACTTTATATTTTATATTGCTCTTGTCTCTGTCTCTTTGTCTCTGTGTGTCGTAACATAAGAAATTTGCTCTGGGATCAATAAAGTTTTCCAGCTCTGATTCTGAATCTGATTGAATAGTCTTTGTGCACTTGGTGCAACTTACCCTGGCGTAGCAGCATGTGATGAGAACCAGGGGCAGGAGGTATCCGATGACCAGGATGGTCACTTTGTAGGTGTGCCTGGCCACGCGCTCGCTCCAGATCTCCCAGCAGAAGGAGCTGTTGGGGGCGTCCGGGTGGTCCGTCACGACCTGGTGCTGCGCCACGGGCACGGCGAAGATAAGCGAGAGCAGCCAGATGAGCCAGACGCCCAGCAGGGCGTTCCTGCGGTTCCTGATGCACGGCGACTTCTTGGAGAGCACCACGGCCACGTAGCGGTCCACGGACATGGCCACGAGCGTGAAGATGCTGACCAGCATGGTGACGGTGACGAAGTAGTGCACGGACTTGCACAGGAAGGCTCCGAAGATCCACTCAGGCAGCGAGTAGATGGTGGCCTGGAACGGCACGCAGAAGAGGAGAAAGGACAGATCCGCGATGCTCAGGTTGAGGATGAAGATGTTGGTGGTGCTCCTCGGGCGACCCGACTTGATCCGCCCGATCACCACCATGACCAGCGCGTTGCCCACGATGCCCAAGAAGAAAATGCATCCGAATATGACTGGCACCAGCACGACCTCCGGACCCAGGGGCTCTTCGGTGGTGTGGTTCGCGTCCGCTTGGTCGTGGGACCAAACCAGCGTGTCGTTCCTGGACAAACCCATGTCTTCTGGCATCACTCGGGACGAGCAGGGGTCTCTCCCACGGAAAGGGGGCGAATTAGAGGCTTCCTCTTCTCATGATCAGCTCCACAACTCCTCACCGGTCGGAACGAGGCTCCACGCCTCACGCAACGGCAGATCATGGACTCGTTTCGGGCTGACCAGTCACGAAGTCCCGCTGCTGCTGCTGCGCCCTGTGCGGTGCATGCGTAAAGTGGAGCTGCTGCCGTCTCCAAAACGCGCAGCCAGCTACTCATAGGAGGCTGCGAAGCGCAAAAAAGGCGTATTTCCACGCGCTCGCCGGCTCTCACGCGCGTCACGTGGAGGTCAGGTACGTGGGGACCCTGCGAGGTGCGCGCGAGAGCGATCAGGAGCACCTCAGAGTTCTGCTGGATGAACTTTAGACAGCTCCAAGACACCTTCCCCTCATAAAAGCGAAGACCTTTAAGCTGCTGTTCTCACGTTATCTGCCAGGGAACAAGGTGCACAGACGGTCTCCCTGCAGGACACTAAGTGGATATAAATGGTCACGTGCACAGAAAGTCGACCCTTCCCTCAGAAATGAAGCCCCTCCACTTGTGATGTTGCTCTGTTCTGTTCTGCTCTGTGTTGCACCATGGTCCTGGAGGCAGACATCTCATTTCACTGTATACTGTGTGTGTATGGTCGAAATGACAATAAAACCTTCTTGACTTGACTTGACTTGACTGCTGCTTGCCCTGGGGCAGTGCAATCAGCTAATGGGGTGTTAAGGAGGGCACAGTCCAGCCTCTTTGATAGTCAGTTTTATGCAGGACAGTCTGACCTTCTGCCCTGAGAAACAGAAAGCCACACCTTTTTTTGAGAGAAAACTCCAACCGGGAAATGTTCAACCAGGCACAATAACTTGAATTACTTTGGATTAAATCCTTTAAATAATTTAAGCGCAAGATTATGGCCCCAGTCTTTGTACATGTGTAGCTTTGACATATATTTTGAAAGCCGATACATCTTGTAGTGGAATATTATGATGAATATTAACAACAACAACAACAACAACAACAACAGCATTCTTCTTCTTCATTATAATAATAATAATAATAATAATAATAATGATGATGATGATAATAATAATAACAATGACAAACAATAACAACAACAACAACAACAACATCATCATCATCAATAATCATTATTATTATTATTGTTATTATTATTATTATTATTATTATTATTATTATTATATTGTTGTTGTTATTTTGTCTTTCCTCAGTGTAGTAATGTATGTGAGCACATTATTACACCATAAACCAAACTTAGGTTCTCTGGGTTCACTCCTCTACATTCTGTGACCACATGGGTCCATGAACTGTTTACTGCTTCTCATTCCCCACACACACACTTAGCGCCATGATACACATCATACTTAGCCTTGAAAAATTAATCCCCCTTAACATATAAAACATATCTGTGACATAGTTACACACCAACACCACACCTTAATACGTACATTAAAGATACTATACAGGATAATACTGAATAAATAAATAACTTTAAATTATAGTTGTGGTTCACTCTAGTGTGCTGGTCATGCTCAGGACTGACTGAAACTTTTATTATTTAAAATCACAACATTTGCAGGACAGGCAGCTTAATGTAAGGGCACATAAGTGTGTGTGAGAGTCTGCAGCTGTAACAAACAGGCGGAACAAAAACATGCCGAAGCACCAGATGCCACAGATCACACACATCACGCTAACACCATCTGCTAAGCGTTTAACAGCACTACAACACAAAGTAGCTCTAAACAAGCAACCAAAACTGTTATTTGCAGTCAACAAACTATTATGTCACTACAACTGTGAACTAAATACAAATAACAGTGATGAAAGAGCTAAATGCTGAACTATTAGGGCACGTCTTGTGCTGGACTATACACATCACACACAGTCTTTGGACAACAGAGTGAAAGTTAAATGTTTACACGTCTTATGTATATAATATAATATAACACACTTTGGGAACTGCTGCCATAAGCCACTGAATGAAATTAAAGTGAAAGTGGACTGAGACATTAAGAAAATCCTCAGTTGTTGAGTTTTCTTAGAATATAAACCACACTTCCACAGAAAAGACCTTACTATACGTACTATAATGTACGCATATGATGCATAGGCAAATGTATTCTGACTTACTTCTCACTCTGTCTTTCTAAACGATTTACAGCTGTTTGCTATCACAGGCTTTTAGCATTGCATGCATATTTGTTCAGGGACATGGACTATGATATCTGCCAATTCTAAACGAACATGAATAGCTGTGAACACCGGGAAGGAAAATGAAAGACTCCGACTCACCCACCCACCATAACCGTCTGAATTTATTAAAAAAATAAAAATAGTTTATTTCAGAGGTCACGCAGACCTTACCCATGCATTTCTTGGTAATGAGAAGGCTGCTCTGAGTCACTTGCCAAGAAATCATTTGAGACTGCCACTTCTTGCAATATATCCATTAACAGCACCCTGTGGATGCAGATAAAGAGTACCTGGCATAGTCACACGTCTCCGGGCAAAACCAACGCTATTGGATGAAAATGCACAATGTCCAAAAATATCTAGACTTGCCTTCTAATTAGTGAATTCTGCCACTTTTCTACCACGACTGATCACAGTCAGGTATTTCAACCACTGTGTTTCGAATTTGATGCCCCACCACTTTGGATTGAGTTCAGGCCACTTATTTTGAAAAAGAAAATCTCAACTCTACTTTACCCCACAGACCACTGACCAAAGGAAACATGGTCGAACTCAGCAGCAGAACCATTTCTCCATTTCAGCTGGGAGAGGAACACTTCCCAAATGTGAAATGTTGGCTGGTAAATGTAACGGTGCTGTCTTTTGTTAGTCAAATAAACTTGTACAAAGTCAGTTTTCCAACCCAGTGTTTCTCAGTCATGGTCCTGGAGGCACCCTGGCCTGTACATTTGATTATCAGTGCTTCCATCACACCTTGTACAACTAATACGCTCATTAACGACCTTTAGCCATGAGCTAAAGTGGGTGTGTTAAGACAGGAAAAAGACTAAAATGTGCAGGAACAAGGACTGAGAAACACTGTCCCAACCTATCCCAGGACTGCTAGTAGCACCACTGAGGCACCGTTGAGCAAGGTACCGTCTCCACACACTGCTCCCCGGGCACCCCTCGTTGGTGGCAGCCCACTGCTTCACTTGGTGAATGGGTTAAATGCAGAAAAAGAATATTCACTCTGTGCGCTGTGCTGTGGTGTGTTCCAACATGACTATAAGGAGTCACTTCACTTTACTTTACTTTACCACTTCTGCAGATATAGCACCACACAGGCATTCAATTGAGAATACATAGTATAGTCTCCATAGAATGGCTTGCCACAGAATGGGAGTGGCCTGGACAGGCCAAACACACTCTTCAGCAATGACCTGTGGAGAAGTGGAACTGGGTTTTCTGGTCTAATGAAGCTCCTTCCAATCACTTTGGGATGAGTTGAAATGGAATTTGGTACCTGGAACTAATCAACCAACATCTGTACCTAATTCTGTGACTGAATGCAGGCACATCCTCATACCAATGCACCAAAATCCAGGGGAAGAGTGGATGCTGTTGCTACAGCAAAGGCAGGACAAGTACCCTTAATACCCTTGATTTCAGAAGAAACATTGAAAGAGCAGTTGTCCACAAACTTTAGGACACCAGTGGTCACCTTGTTTCATGTGATATAAGAATTTGTGGTCAGTTTCCTTTAGGAGAGCCAGGTAAATTTACCAGCCCTTGTTATGCAACTAAAACCAGAGCAGAAAAAAAAAAAAAATCATCTCAAATCATGCCGCAAGGCAGCTGTACTGTTGTTCAGAGAGTTATTATCACAAGAAAAATTTAATTTTCCCAACTGACCTTTTCTAATAATTAGAATTTTAAGCGATATTTTAATGTTAGCTCAAGATCATTACACATGCTTCTCCCTAATTAAGGGCAAGTGCACTTTCATCCACCTTTGCACACTTGACTGACACATGCACACTAAGTCAGATCTCATTAGAGCTTCTTATACCACTGCCAGGCTCCTCCTGAGGTGGTCTCAGCATGGTTGGCTTGTGGTTCGTTTAGTGATCAGATTGATTTATGCTTTGTAAAAACAAAAAGGCCCCAGTCTGTGTTGTGTGTTGCCCCTGGGGTGGCCTCAGAACGGTTGGTTTGTGGTTCGTTTAGTGGTCTGATTGATTTGTGCACTGAGAAAACAAAAAGGCCCCAGTCTCCATTGCATATTGCTTTTTAGTTAAAGTGCCTGAAGGTACATACATAATGCTCATACTATATACACAGCCACAGTCTACTAATACAGAGCAGGGAAAACCCCTCAGGAGAATGGTTGCCTGTAGTAGCAATGCTTACATCCTCAAGCAATAAGTCAGGAGAGGTCATGTGTTAAAGTGATTTTACCTCTCATTATGCAAAGTCAACCCCTTCACCCAGGGGCATGACTGGATCTGGTCTGTTGGGCTATATCCCCAAACATTCTCTTAATACATGAATTCCAGGATTCGTTTGGGAATTCATCCAATATATATTCATATTCTGTGAAAATATGGATAAATTTTCAATGCATGGCTGCTGCCCCACTCACTACTACAAATACATTCCTGTCTCTAAGAATGGGTCAACCACTGTTATTAGTGGGCTTCACATGACCACCTCAACTAAAGCTTTTACAGCAATATGAAATTAACAAAGTAGTGACGTTTAACTGTTTTTTATGTTTACAGAGCTTGAGGTGAATTTGCTTATTTATTGAGCCAGCAATATAGATAGCACAGTTAATATGGTTAAAATTGAGATGGTTCAGTTGAACTAGCTTAGCTAGTATTATCAATTCTTGTCAAACAGCAAATGAAATAACATTTTAGCAAACTTGGGAAATGTCTGTGTGTTATTGGTACGAATGATGAGGGCCACTAAAAGCTACAGAGCTGTCATTTTGATGGGTAGCTTCTCAAAAAAAAAAAAAAAAACAGCAGTAAAAACCCCGTGAAGCCAAGCTGATCAGCTCATCTAACACCCAAGTACGTCTGCAATCACATAAAATCCTTCGCTGCTCCACAGGAAATTGTGTGTTCTGGTTGCGCTCTGTAATCATTAAATAGGCTACCTTTGCCATTAATGGTATCTGTGCAGCAGAAATATTATGAAAGCACATATCAGACTGCAGCATTTTTTTTTCCAGTGGGAAAGACATGTTTTGCTTGCTGATCTCTCACTTTAACAAGAAGGAGAGACTTGTGACTGCAGTCACCAAATAGGCCAAAGTGCAACTGCTTCACGACCTTGAGTACTGTGAAAACAACTGTATAATTTTACTACATACTGTTTAATCACAGCAGGGCATGGCCTCAAATGATTTGCTGACTTGACAGTGACAAACAATGCAATACAATTTAATAAAATGCAGTATTCAATAAAATACAATGTCAATGCGGCTGTAGTGTTTCTACCACGACTTAGAACATGGCATAGCCAATTAGATTGGTTATTTGATGAATTTGACCAGCAATAACAAGTATTTGGCCTTGCCCAGGTGGGTTCTAAATGAGTTGTTGTGTGAAAAACGTGAAAGTTTTGGAACGTGTGGTTTGAACTACATCACACAGAACAGCAGATCTCCTAGACTGCTGGTGACCACTTTCATAAAAGAACCACTTTTGCCTCCATAAAGAACCTTTCAGTGAATGGTTCTCTAAAGTTTCAGTTCTACATTGTTTCAGGGAACAAAAGTGGTTTTTCTGTGATAGTACTTCAAAAAAAAAACACTCATCACTTTCATTTGTATAAGTTCATGATGTTCTGGTTTGAAACATGTGCTTCCAAGGATGAAGTTAATGAAAAGGTTTGAAAAGTGTCAGGGCTGGCTTCTTTTTCCTAGCGTCTGGAGACAAGGTCTGTCAGCAGCGTTAGCACGGAGAGAGATGAAAAGCTCAGCCCTGTTCTTTCTGCCTTCGTGTTTGCACAGTTCGTTTCTACACAGGATGCCTGATTGAAGAGAGTGTTATAGGGATTAGCAGAAAAGATCTGGGGGTATTAATAGGCCGCTGTTTCAAATGAAAAATAACTTTATTTGACAAGACACTTTGAATTTCAGGGAGCGGGCCTCCTGAGAGTGCTTTAAAGATGAAAGACTGACTATTAGAATCTTTCGCGATCCGAGTCTGATGTCCACTTCAGGGATCAGCAGAGACAGACAATGAAGGAAAGTGTGAGAATGTCTCCCAAAAGCAACAGTGCTGCAATCTCGATTTCCTGGCAACTACATTGTTCAGACAAACAGCCACGGCTACAGTTTCAGCCCATCTTGTTCAGGGAAAGGAGGAGAGCCTTTCACACACAACTCGTTTTCGGGCAGTGATGGACTTGCCTTGCTTTCTTCTTTCTACAACCAATCCCATCAGTTCTACTGTGAAATTGCGCCACTTATTATTTTGTATGCTTTTGTTCAGTCACTTGTGAAAACATGAAGCTCATCTCAGCTTTTCACCCCTGAGTGAATGTCTGCATTGCAAGGTCAGTCTGTGTGTGAGCGATGAAGTCGCCGCACAATTGATTTTGCTCTCAGTGACACTGCTGCTGCATCTTATGGTGGGTGTGTACAAGCAGTCAATGCGTGGACCTCAAACTAATATCGCTTGGTAAATCAGCTGGAAAAATCTCTCAGATCTGATGTTTAACAGTTTGTTTTGTTGATGCCAAAGAGTTTTCATTATTAGAAAGCTACTACAGACCTGCGACACCCTTTTGTGTTCCCATGAGCAGTTGATGACATTATTCCCTTGGCAAATATGTTGAGATGTGGCCGAGCCACACAGAGCTACAACACACAGTGCCAAATACATTGGACCCACGCATGAAAGTTAGATTGCATGTCAGCCATTTAAATAATGTGCATCAAGGAGGGATTTTGATGGTAAAATATTAGGAAATGCACAGTAGAGGATTCCATAAAAAACAAACTGACCTTGCTTGTATGATGTACACTGAAAAAACAGGTCATGATTCATACATGTTGTAAGGTTACACATGAATAGAATATTTTACGACACAGTTGCTGTTTATAGTTAGCTTATTTTGGCATAAAATGGGTTCATGTGACACACTTTAATGCAACCATTTGGCACAATATTTTTATTGTAGTACAAAAAAAAGAAGTTTAATTCCCGATTCCATTCAGACCACGCATAGAAACCATGCTCCAAAAACAGTCCATTTTGAATTCTTTGAGCTTATGTCACAAACGCAGTGCATTATTCAGCCTACAGCAGTACAAATCTGACCATTGACTATAAGGAATACTTCAGTCTGGACTGCTTTTTGAATAAGCTATGATACAGGACAGCCAGTCAACACAGAGAATATTTACAGAACAGCTTCAGTAAATAGGTAAATAATAAAAAGGGATAAAGAGAGATTGGAAAATATTATATGAAAATTAATCATCGATTTCTGGAGCCTAAAATCACACAGATATATTAAGTGGACACCAGGGAAATAAATAAAACACAAGAAAATGTAAAAAGTGTTTTTAAAATCATATTTACATTGAAATGGACCAGTGACCGATCCAGGGTGTTTCTCCACCTTTCATCCCTATGACTGCTAGGATTGGCTCCAGCAGCCCTGCGACCCTGGTTAAGGATAAGCGGTTCAGATAATAGATGGATGGATGGATATACACTGAGAGGTAAAGGGATTTGATAACAACTTTAAAAAGTTGTTGAGGAGATTATCCAGAAAGCTGAGTGAAGCAGAAAGAGAGAGAGGTCTTCTTAAGGGAAGCCCTGTCAAGAAATGAATGGGAAGTCTTTGAACCTGAAATTTCCCAGAAGCAGGTACACCATAAGTGCTGAGGAAGCACCCCTTAGACTGGCACTTTCCCCACTACTCCCCAAAGTACTTCCACACAATCTCTATGAGCGTATGGGTACAGAATATCAAAGCCTTGCAGTTTTTAACCCAGCCCTTACATCCCATTAGGACTGAAACACTCAGGGAACATCCCAGTTATCCTTAAGTAGACCCCATCTGTAAAGTATGTATTAAACCTCGATTCAGCAGCTTTCCAAACAGATCTAATAAAAAAAAGGCAAGGCATGTGCTTTTCATATGCTGATCAATTTAAATGATGCAATGTGGAGACCACTTTCATAGCACCTGGATGTATCTCAGGGTCGTAGTACTTGAGTCTGCAGGTGAATCAATATTTACTACTTTAAGTGAATAACATGGTCTACTTTGATCCTAAAGAGTTGTTACACTGCACTTGCCTTTTCATCTATCTGTTATCTGAGCCGCTTATCATTAACCAGAATCGCAGCGGGTGGTGAAGCCTGTCTCAGCAGTCATAGGACGAAAGGAAGAAGCACCCTGGACAGGTCACCAGTCCATCACAGACATCTGCCTTTGGTCATTATAAATAACAGTGAAAGTGATCATCTTACAGAAGCGACGCATAGCGTCGCATAAAAACCATGTACAGGCCGGTAAGTCTTGAAGAAGGTTTTGTAGACTGTCTCAGTCTTAACTTTCACATTTGGACTTGGTCTTGACTTGGACTCGAACCTCTTTGGACTCGGTCTTGACTTGGTCTCTAATCTCTTTGGACTCGGTCTTGTCTTGGACTCAAACCTCCTTAGACTCGGTCTTGATTTGGTCTCTAATCTCTTTGGACTCGGTCTTGACTTGGTCTCTAATCTCTTTGGGCTCGGTGTTGACTTGGACTTGAACCTCTTTTTACTCAGTCTTGACTTGGACTCAAACCTCTTTGGACTCGGCCTTGACTTGGACTTAAACCTCTTTATACTCAGTCTTGACTTGGACTCGACTAGCTGTGCACTTGGAGTTGACTTGGTCTCTAATCTCTGTGGAATTGGTCTTGACTTGAACTTGAACCTCTTTATATTCAATCTCGATTTGGACTTGACAAAGGTGGTCTCGACTACAGCTCTGATGTATCGCCCCTTTGCTCACAGTCTCCGTTGGGACCACCTGGCAGTGTTCAGCTGCTCCAGCATATTAACCATCAGCACCTCAGTGAAAGCACCTGTCTCCCAGCAACTGAGATTGCCTTGTAAAGTTTTGCCATTTTTCCAATGTCTGCTTCTGACACCTTTTATGATGCTTTGCCATGTCTGTGTCTGAGCTGAGCGGTTACCTTTCACTGCTGACATATCCAAACCTCTCATGTCTTTTTACTTCTTAATATCATTACTTTTTCACCTTTGGTGAAACACCTGCTACTATTTACACTGTAAATAGGGCAAAAGAAAATACCCAGAATAAAATCTAGCTAATTAAACATACATTAAAATCAAAGACATTTTATTTCCTTCCGTAGAGTTCCCAATCTGGATATGAGGTCTTGAGACATTAGCAAAACTTTGCTTCCTGTTTCTAGTGTTTAGACCTGTCTCATTTATTTATTTATTTTTTCTATCTTTGATTTTTGGTCACAGGTATTCATTAAAATGCCTGCTTTAAGATCAATGCTTCTTGATTCTGCTTGTTGATCCTCTCTAGGGGATCATTTTCCATTTCACAAGTAAAAGGCTTGTAAAAGCATCTCTGATGCTCATGCCTCATAGTTTGCGGGACCTCAGGGAGCTATTTCTCGACTCTGCTGTCCAAAGTAGTTCTGATGTAGACCACCTCCTCCCCACCGGGACACATGAAAGTTGAAGAAAGCTGTTATCCTCTAATAAGCAAGAGAGTGACTCAAGATGAGAGTGGAGAATGATTAGCAGTCTTCGACTCACAGATCTTCCATTTGGGATAACTATCATCGCTCCCATTTCAACCAATTTGATTCTTTTCTGCTGACCGAAAACATGTGCCTTTCTGGCTATGAGTATTTTGTATTATTAGCATTGCTCAGCTAGACTTTGGAGTAGTTGGAATGTTTCTTTCCTTCCTTTCTTATGTGTGTTATTTACTCGGAGGTGTGTGGGCATCAGACCATATAGGTGAACACCATTAGAGTACCGTCAATCTGACGATGTCCAAAACCAGTGGATGGAAAGGAGAGACTACAGTTGCCCAGTCAACTTATTATAAGTGACTTGACTTGCTTTTCTGTAAAGTTGCTTTCTGCAAAGTATTGGTAGTTGTGGGCTGCAGTTTTTGGGGCTTGTTTCTAAAGTGTTATTGCTCACTCCCTATCTCATGTCTCTCTACAATGTACCTGCTGTACTGTACAGATCAAAAGAAAACAACATCGCACAATGATGATAGAGCTTCTTTAGCTAGTTCCAGGAACTAAGTAGGAGAAAGAGAGTGGCATGAAAAAGAGAGTGGATTCAAAGACAGGATTCAACCTCAGGTGGGAGACAATGTGCATATTCTATAAGTGCGAAATACATGCACATCACGCAGATCCTTTTCAACATGCCAGCACTTTAAACATAAAAGAAGCACAGCACAGTTCTCCTCAATGAGGCTTATGGACATCGGATTCACGGCCTCAAAGAGAAGCGAGACAATATAGAGAAGTGAGCTGAAGGTTTTGACCTCATCGATGTAATTACTTGGTCAGTTTGTTATTTGCAACCTCTTTACTTTCATTTTCATTCATTCATTTATATATTCTTAATTTTTGTTGGCCAGTTGGTTTTGTTCTGCTTCTTTGATGTGCTAAAGAAAAATGCAAAATTACAAGTAACAGGTTGTTAAGTTTTTAGAGCAGAGTTACTTCCTTTTGGCTTGTTTCCAAAGACCTGGTTCTTAATTTTCTTGCGAGATCTGGCAGCACTACATCCCGATCTTCCTGATTTGTAGCACGTGGCCTTGCTACCAAAATTAGTAGACAGGAAAGAAAGTTTGATTGAACAGTTCGGACGCTTTGGCAGTCTAATGATCCCCCCTCTAGCAAAATTCTGTTTCGCCTTGGGTGACAAAATGTCATGTACTGGCACGGGCTGTGATTTTTGGACCTGCACAAAAGTCAGCTCAGGCCAGTGGCTACATTGTTAGAAGCAGAGCGCTGCATTCAGTCAAAACTTGATGTAGCATGAACACTGCACATTGAACAGACATGGCTATAATTTGGATATAGCTAAGTTAGCTTTTATTTGAATTTAGACCATAAAATCTGACTCATAAAGTAACTGCAGTCTATCAAAAGCTGTCAGAATTAAACTTACAGAATTAAAGAATTAATGCAATTATCAAACAGATCACAGCACGTTTAAGATCCAATCACACTTTCAATAATGTTTGAATCTGAAGCCAATGAAGGCCATTCAAACCTTTTCTATTCCAGCATGACTGTGCCCCAGTGCACAAAGCAAGCTCCATAAAGACATGGTTGGATGAGTTTGGT
>JBBPCZ010005969.1:0-15459 GCA_037974445.1 Brycinus macrolepidotus
GTGTGTGTGTGTGTGTGTGTGTGTGTGTGTGTGTGTGTGTGTGTGTGTGTGTGTGTGTGTGTGTGTGTGTTCTCCTTAGGTTCCAGTGGAAGAGGTCTAAGGATTGTATTGCTTTATTTGTGTCTCAAGACCCAGAGAGGAAGAGGCCTTACTAAATAATGCCAAAACTTTCATTAATGATCTCCCTTAAATCCCCTGAAACTGAAGGCCATGCACTCATTAAATAGCATGGACTGTAATTACAGTGGGAGAAAAATATTATGCTTTTTATTTGAATGTGATTATATTCCTGAAGGTGTGTGTCAGCAATTTGTTTGAGCCCTCTAGATCTGACTATCAATAAATAAACAAAACAAATAAATAAATGAACATGTTAATGTTATTGTAGTTAAATAACTGAAGAAAAACAGTACATATTTTCAGCAAATTTACAACTGGGACACAGCTAAGATACTGACATTGATGTATGTAGAACATACTGTCTAAAGCTAAATAAACAGCCTTTGCGTTCTTCTTATGTAGATCGCAATCTGCAGATTTCCTTTCTGTCATGTGTCAGTCAGCTGCACATCTTAAGAGCCTCCACAGTCTCAGCTTGCTCATTGTTATTCTAGGTCTTAAATGAGAATTCTGCATTTAAAATGTCTGGATAATTTAATCATTAAATTATAGACAAAGTTTTTCAGGGACGTTTGATGTGAAATGGTTCATTATGGAGAAACCTACTCTTACAGTTTCTTTACAGTGGTTTGAGTACCCTGGTCAAATAAAAAAAAAAGTTTTCAAGAGTGAAAATAATTTAAAACAAGTGTACATCCTCTACAGTGAACACACTTCTCTGTAAATTATGACATAGTTTCTTTTTGTTTGTTTATTTTCAATATTTCAACTTCATCAAATAAAGAAAAACAATGCACTTAAGGTTAAAAACTAAACTGTGCACTGTGCAGAAAAATGTGCTTGTTTGTCCATGTGTTGCCTGTTGAGGATGTGTGAACTTATTTTGAATAATAATTAATTAAACTTTTTAGCTTGTTCAAACTTTTCCATGTGACTATATATACAAATTTTGCCTGAAAACTCCGACATCAGAGAACATTTCCATACCCATTTTATGTAACAGCTTTCTGTAAAGTAGCTTTTACAGATATACACATATTGTATTATCTCAATAGAATTGAGTATTTAAATCTCAGCTGTTTTTGAAGAGGTTAAAAAGCTAGTGTTCTAAAAAAGATAGATAGTGAGTCAGGGGACGTTAAAATTAAAAATCATATTTGAAAGTTAGCTTACACTTTAATAACTTTGACAAAACTGCAAATGTAACACATTGTCATATTTGTCTCTGGTGAGGTACTGAGTGTGTTATTGATTGCAGCTACCACTTATGTACAAAGTACAAATATCATCACTGTGATGCTTCTAACCAAGAATGCACTGGATTTCTGATTAAAGTGCCTGAAGAACATGCCTCATCCTCTAGACAGTACTGATTCCCCATCTATTCGTATCTTCAGTGTGTTCCTAATAACATGTTTCTCGGCTAGAAGAGCAGCTAGGGCCCAAGGTACAGCATATTCCAGTGTCACCAGTCCTATTAGATTATACTTGAATTCTGAATAGTCCCAGGGACATGCCTCCAACAACCTCAGCATGAACCCCCAAGTAAACTCCCACAGGTATATGAACAGGGTATAAACAATCACCCTAAGCAGTAGGGGGCAGTGTCTCTGGTGTAGCCATGTACTCATGAACTCCATAACAAAGATGGCAGAGCTGTAGATGAGGAGAGCCCACAGACTGGTGTAGCCCAGTAGCCTCTGGTCCCGAGCGTAGTACAAGTTCCAGGCAGCCGTGAACGTTACCTCACACACACAGCCATGCAGGGCATAGATATAGAAACGAGCGAGTGGAGAGAGAGGTGAAAGAGCAACCCGACCACAAAGATCAGCAGGTGCTTTTCTGTCAACTCCAGGATCTGTTCCAGGAAGGAAAGAAAGCTACATTGTTAGGACACATCTACTTATCCCTAGAAACATTTTTTATTGATTATACTGTTCTTGATTAACTGTTGGGCAAATACACAAACGAATCTTGGCCTGGACACATGGTACTAGGGAAATGTTTTACTGGTGTAGAAAAAGTCCATTATGTGAAGTTTTTTTAAAGGTCTCGCACGTCTGATTTACAAAAAAGGTTAGATTGAAGAATCATCCATTGAAATGTTCTTTAGAGAACAAAAAGAGCTTCTTTTTTTTTCTACCATAGTTTGGTGATGGGATGGTAACCTTTCAAACTTTCAGAATATTTGAATACGAGATCAATTTACGTATTTGTTGATATAAAAGCACATAAATTGTGCAAGTACAAGGTGTCCTTGTGCTACGTAGAATAATGTTTTTTTTCATAATAGTACAGTATATCTTCAAAAGTACAGAGATTTTTGGTGCAATCAGCTACATTAAGGCGCCTCCACTGCTAACACAATGGAATTCTCTGGGGCCACCACACCTATATTGATAATAATAATAATCATCATCATCATCAGCATCATCATCATAATTTGATTGCATTCAGCCACAAGAGCATTACTGGATGATTAGCTCGGGATCTCATCCTCAAGATACTGAATGGAGCTTTATCACTCTGGAGGACACAGTTCCGTCTCTTTACAGCTGAAAGCTTAATAATAATAATAATAATAATAATAATAATAATAATAATAAGCTGTAAAGAGGTGGAACTGTGTCCTCCAGAGTGATGAAGCTCCATTCAGTAACTTGAAGACGAGATCCCGAGCTAATCATCCAGTAATGCTCTTGTGGCTGAATGCAATCAAATCCTCAGAGCACAGTTCTAATATCTAGAATAAAGTCTTCCAAAGCCTAGTGTAAAGCTTTGGAAGAGTAGAGGCTTACTGCAGCAATACTGGGGCAAACAACAGGCCTATTACATGAACAGGTACACAACTGCTCTGTTCAAACGATGTAGAAAAACAAAAACTGAAATAAAATGGAGACGGTTCTCTTTGTGATGCGGTGATTTGCATATTTAATGGCTTATCTGTCTCATCTGTTTTGAATATGACTGCAAATTTGCTGAGCAACATCACATGAATTCATGCATTCAATAGAAACTCTGCATTTGAGTAAACAAAGGCCACTTTTATTCCCCTCCTCTACAGTTCCTGTGAATTTGTAGTTCAAGGCAACTAATTTCTGAAGTATGTATCAGTCGGATCTCAGCCTTGGGTCTTTTTGATTTGACAACTGACTCTTGAAACAAATTCAACAACCAGCTGTTGAGCTGTTCAGTGACCTTGCTCTGGAGGAAAAGGTGATGTTTTGAACTTATTATTAAGGCAGGGATGCTTAATATTTGATTCAGCCTCAGTATTTTGGGTTACTGTCAAGCAGAACAACACCAACAGAAATGACAACACTATGAAAGACCGTTTTGGTAAGTGGTGGAGGTGGGCGTCAATCACCCATCCGTAATTACACACAATGACTAATTTCAATGACTGATTATCAAACTTCTTGGTATTTGATTCATGCACCCAGAAACCACCTGTGCGAATGAATGTTTGTCTTCTCTTTGTGAAGCCAAGTCCTTTGTGGTAGCCTTTCACCAGAATGTCTGTGCATCCTTTCTACGCAAATGCTTCTGGGTTACTGTGGTAATCATGTACAAAAGCTTTGATGTAAAGCGCTGATGTGACCTATTTGATGAACTTCCCTTCAGAGGCTTCAATGCACAGCACTTGATCTCTCATTTATAAAATTTGACTGTTTAAAGGATCTACAATAGAAATGCATAAACCCTTCAGACATTTTGCTGTCTTAGTGTATCATGAGCTTTAATGACATTGTACTTTGACAAATACATCAGTGTCTTGTTTTAATGGTTTAATCACATATATACACTTCTCTAGTTTATTTAATAATAATAAAAAAACACTATTGTGTGTCAAATGATGGTAAAGAAAGAGTCCTGTTATCAGACAGATGATCATTCATGTATGTGAGAGCTAAATCTGTCTCAAGAATTGTTTCCCTTTGAAGAAAAAAAGTATGCACGTCAGTCTAATACTAAAGTATGCACAACAATCTAATACTCACTGTCGCTCTTTGTGTTCCCCCTTCTCACAAGCAGCGTTCTGAACTCCATCTCTTTGTCTAGTCCATCTGAGCCCTGTGCCACAGCTATCAGTTTTATGCCATTTCCCTGTTGGTGAGTTAGATCTGCAGTCCTTAGTTTGCCTAAGCTAAACATTAAGCCAGAGCATGACAGTGACAGCCCTTCATCCGTCTAGGGGTCCCCTTAAGATGTACATATCAAAGAATGGAGGGACCCAGAATTTCAATTAGGCCTAAGCCCATGTATATGTATGTGTATGCATATGTATATGTGTGTGTGTGTATGAAAGAGAGATCAGAGGTATCAAAACAAACACCAAAGTAAACTTAATTGAGACAAATGACTGGAGCCCTTCCTGGCTTATCAGGCTGGAGAAGAGCAGAGGGAGAAGCTTGTGGGTGTGGAAAGACATTGATAGGCCTTTCATGAATACTTGCAGCCTGTAGTCTGTAACAGTTGGTGGTTTCAACAGCCTAAAGCTTGCAAAGTTGCCACACCTCACTTTATCTTTCTACAACATCAGCTGCTTCTGTTTATCTGCTTCCTCTTTACTGTGGTTAAGAAGAAACTTCTGATGCTCGTTCAGTGTCTAAGAAACATCACCCAGAGCTTCACTGTATCTCAGTAAATGATGAATCTGGAGGAACAAAAATAGCATGACTGTCAGTTGCTATTAATTAATTGATGCTATTAATAAACTAATTTAATAAATATAACTGAAACCAAATGTATATGATAAATGATGTAAAAATACATGGGTGGGTAAGGCAAAAGAAGGAAAAAATTCGGAGTAAACAGTATCATGGCTGCTTTTGATAAGATATATCTGTCATGGTGCCATTATTAGGTCTCCTATGTTTACTTTTCTATGCCCTGTAATAAAAAAAGTGGAACAAATCTTTATTGGGGATCAGAGTCCAGTGCACCTAGGCAAACACAGACACTCACAAACACACAAACATACACTGAAGGGCTCCTTTTTCTCAACTTGGTGGATCGAACTTCTCCATTGTCTGCAGTTACTTCCCCTGCATTCTAAAAAATAACTTGCAGTGTTAGGTGGCTAAATATTTTTTGAAACCTCTAGTGCTCATCTTTTCATTTTGGTCTATGAAGCAGCAATGATAAAGATCTCTTCTAGCTTTTGCAAAGAGCTTTTCATTTTTAAGCCCTTCACTGAAGATGAAAAACTGGCAACGTTTCTACTGCACAAACTGGAAAGAGTGGCATACGTCAGGCACAGCTTATGAGTCAATACTGAGGATGCTTCCGCTCAATTCTGTATTGTGTAATGGGGGTGGGTGGTGTCCACCCTTCCATCCAACCACTGACACCTACTGACATCAGCAAAGGAAAGTGGGTATTTCTTCTTTATTTTAGATTCATCTGATGTTATTTGATTATGAGTTTAGTTTCATAATTCAAGCTTAATTCTTTATTCACTCTTATGTCATGAATTCATCTAATTAAGACAGATTTACTTAGCTGTCACCTTCAGTTTGTACTATAGTTAAGTTGCTTTTCTTTACTTTTCCTTTGTCAATTTTTCAGACATGGGCACCAGAACAATGGGGGCAACGTGGCGTTTAACCTAACACCAACCTTTTTCCACTGGAGGGAGCAGGACATTTCCCAAATACAGAAACCCATAGGCTTCATTTAAGCAGGGGACGCTAGAGACATGTCCCCACCGCTTTTTGTCATGGCTCATTTTGTCCTCGCCCTGTTTTGAAAGGTCTGTAAATTTCATGAGTAAGCACCAGCCTTGAATGACACTGTAAAAGCCAAGAGCAGCCCATCTGCCAGCATAAGGTTTAGGAGGAGCGCAGGGATGTGGGGGTGTTTGTTCGGCATGTCAAATTTTTTGCTGGTGGTGGGGTTTTGGTGGGTGGACAGGCAGCTATGGGCAGCACCCTGATCCAGTGGCATTGGGAATTGTGATCCAGGGGCACCGGGTATGGGTTGTGATGGGTTAGAGGTTACTGCCCTTCCTAAAGTTCTGATCTAGGAGACTGCCAGCAAAGAGCAATGATTTGATATCACTATAGCATACTGGTAACACACACAAGCCACTATAACAAATCTTACTGGACAGATCTATCCTCTTTCCAGCCCAGTTGGTGGCCTAGTGGTTAGGGAGTTGCCCCTGTGATTAGAAGGTCATGGGTTTGAATCCCAGGACTGGGACCATCCCCACACAACGCTCCCTGGGTGCTGCGTTGTTGGTGGCCCACTGCTTCACTTGGTGAATGGGTAAATGCAGAGAAAGAATTTCACACTGTATGCTGTGCTGTATTCACAAGTGACTATAAGGGGCTACTTTACTTTAGCTGAATGTCTGGTGTTGTCATTAAACCACATTTCTGTAAAACCAAGAATGCACCAGTGCCTGAGTTCACATTGTGCTGTTAGTTGTACTCTGAGATGGTTCACTTGTTGAGGGAGCAGACATGGTAGAGGTGGTAAGATTGGCTTACTGGAAGCTGAACAACTCAAATATCTGTCTAATCTGAGCTACCCAGCAGAAATGCACAGTGTGGACCAATTAATTGCACAACCTACTGAATAGCACAGTGTAGATGAGTTTACTGACTCAACACTAAATGTTATGTATTAGCATAGTAGGGGTAATAAAAATCATCCAGACTGAGAGAAACTCAGCATACTAGTAAGCCATAAAAGAGTTATATGTAGTTATCTGAGCCTGAATATTATAGGACACAAGACAACAAAGACAGTGATTACTTCTTCTTTACTTTATGATAGCTTTTTCACATAATTAGTGAGAGAAAGACTGGTAAACATCCTGAGACAGATAAGCATCTCCCCTCATGTTATGATACTGCATTCGTTTCTGTCTCCGAAGTTGCAGTTTCATTTATCGGCTAAAAAACCACAGCTTCAGTCAATGCACAGTTTCACATTTTCTTGACTGTAAAAAACTGCATTGGTTGCCCAGGCAGAATTCTTTTTTGGTCATGTCTAAAGCTGCATGATAAAATTTTGATGCATTTGGTTTGGTCTGAGAATTCAGTTCCAAACGCAGCCAAACTGCAACATGTCCTTCAGCATGTTCATTTTGTTGCTGGGCTGGACTTTAACTCTAAAAAATAATGCAACATTTTACCTTAAAACATTAAGTCAGACTGAACTTCTAAAAGTAAGTTAACATAACAATAATCTGCGTTTTACATGGTAATTTGTTCAGTGAATTCAGAATTGTATGTCAAAGGGTTACTTATGGTTGCATTATTTTCCTTCTTTCATTAAATTAAGAATGGGTTGCATGACCAAACGAACTTTGCTGATTATTGTAGAATTGCCAGTTCAGGTTTAAAATGAAGAATGAATCAAGCTGCTCTTGTAGTTCATTCGCCTTCATAGCCTGAAGCAAAAAATGTGGACTTTTATTCATGCGTTGTGAATGTAAATGAATATTTCTAAACACATCTCTTTGAAAAAACAGCTTTCCTTTCAGTCCAGGATGACTTCGTAAAAAAATATTCTATAATTTCTGTATAAAATGGCTTCAAAGCACATGAAAAACAAAGTTAAAGCTGACATGGATGATGAGCTATTTAACTTTAACCTGAAGGGAATAAGATGCGGCTTTAAGATGAGGATGGGTTGAGGATTTAAGATGAGGATTTTTAATTCTAAGTGGTTGGTACTTTGTTCCTAGTTTAATAAAAGAGTAAGAGGATTTGGTCAGATTAATTAATATAAAAAAAAGGCTAGTCTGATTGTTACAGCTTTTAAGCGTATATTTGATTGACAGCCTCTTTGTTACCTGTGATGTCTTATCACCGTGACGTCAAAGGAGAGGAAATGCTGCAGTTGGTCCCTCAGAGGTATCAACCGCACTCTGACTGAGGAGACCAGTGACAGACTACACAAACTCTGTACACTTCAGGTCACTCTGGTAAGTTGGATGAATGTCTGTATGCAATGAAAAACCGATGTTACATGAAAAACGGGTCTTCTTTGCTTTGCTAGGCTTGGAACTTTGGACTGTGTTTCTACACTTAATATGTTTACTTCCAGCATGTTTACTCTTCTTTAAGTTGAAAACTAATCTGAAAACATAGTCTTAATAAATTACATTAACTTTTCATGCCATTTATTTAAGAAATATCTGAAAAATACTTTTTAGGGTAGAGAGGCACATATTTTGAGAGTCTGAACTGTGACTAAAGAGACACTACTTTCTCATTATCCTGAAAAGTAAGGGTTGGTTTAGTTAAGCAGTAATTAATGTGTACAATTTAGAAAGGATCACTGATTTAAATTTTTTCATGAGTTTAAATTCCTTGGTCAGATTCCATTCTGAAAATATTGACAGGGGATTTTGTATTTTGCTGAAATGCTGTTAAAGATCAGCTCCAGGCTCTGTTTGACATGTGAGACGAGTTTATGAAAGTGTTATTATTCAGTCTTACCAACATCATCAGTATATGTTCATGTGATATATAATGGAAATGACATTAATTGCTTATATTTCATTTGTGATAAGAAGACATCCAAGCACCAACATTTCCCTTTGTGTTTTAACAGATCCATGCTTAAACTGACATTTTAGAGCCAGTTTTGCGAAAGTTTCTGAAGGTGTGAGCTTTAGCTACTGGAATTCCATAACACCATGGATTCCAGTGCCAATGATACTCACTGCGGCCAGTTCACTATGCACCATTTGGCCTCCATCCTCCCTCCTGTGCTCTTCATTGAGCTACTGCTGGGTGTGCCAGCGAATATGATGGCACTGTGGGTCTTCTGCCGACACCTTCACTCCTGGAAGCCTAACGTTGTGTATCTCGTGAACCTGGCTGTGGCTGATTTTCTGCTGCTGCTGATCTTGCCTTTCCGTATTCACTACCTGCTGCGTAAGGAAGACTGGGTGTTCAGTCATGCCTTGTGTCAGATCAAGCTCTTCATGATTGGAGTCAACCGATCAGCAAGCATCGCCTTCATGACCACTGTAGCTGTCGATCGATTCTTTAAGGTTGTCCATCCTCATCATAAAGTGAACTTCATTAGCTCATGGCAAGCTGCTAGGATTGCTTGCTTCATCTGGACTGTGGTGATCTCACTGCGGCTGCCTCTGCTGACTAGCAATCTCTTGTTTAATCACACCAATTTCACTTACTGTCGGAGCTTTAACTCCTATAAGGTCGTACCGCTGGGTATTCAGGTCCACTACACAGTATATGTTGCTGAGTTTTTCCTCCCTCTTGCGATCTTAGTTTTCTGCTCGATCCAAATCATCTGCACCCTACGCCGTCACAAAAAGAACAAGAAGAATGCAAGACGTTCTGTTCGCACCGTCCTGGTAATTGTTGGGATTTTCATTATCTGCTTTTTCCCTGGCGTTGCCACAGGACTGGCTGTACTCTATATAAAGAACCTAGGGGAGGAATCCTGCGATACTTACAAACTGAGTGTCGAGATTTTCAGCCTCTCTATTGGGTTCACGTACATGAACAGTGCCCTGGATCCTCTCATCTACTGCTTCTCTAGCTCTATGTTCCAGGATGTGGTAAAGAGAACCATACATCGATTTAGACGGGTTGAATCACAGCACAGTAATCAGACCTGATGGCGAAGAAGGTGAATGCTCCAGAAAGAAGTCCACAGTAGACCCGCAGTGGACCAGAGGAGGACGGGTTCACTTTTTGAGTCTTGGTTCCTCCCGAGGTTTCTTCCTCCTTGGCTTGCTCTCTAGGTGCTCAGACCTGGACTCTGTAAAGCTGCTTTGTGACAACTTTGGTTGTAAAAAAGCGCTACATCTATAAAATTGAATTGAATTGAATTAAATATCATCAGACTTGAAACAGCATTATGTATATGCCCTAATTTTTATGGTCACTTAACTCCACTTAAGACCTCAGCTGTATGCAAGGACCTTGTATTTTGTATGCTGACATTTGTAAACTGGTAAATAAAACATGCTTGTAACTATGCCAAGCAACAAAGAAACCATATTTGGCTAATGTAAGTTATCTAATTCATCCACTTAGCGTTCACCTGGGTAACAGGTAGGTGAGTAATGAACATGAGGTAAGATTTTTTAAAGTAGAAGCAGAACATGCTTTTCATCACATTCTTGTATTTCTGTGGCAACATCATCTGTGAATTTTCACAGGGACTGTGTTTTAGTAGTTCACCGTGAAGACTATATCACGAAAGTAACGTTTGTCATCACAATTATTTGTGTGAATGAGTCATGTGTTTTAGAATTACATTATTTTGGTCACCCTCTTGGTGGCAACACCATTAGTTTTAACAAACTAGGTAACCTCCCTTAAATTTTACTCATTTGTTTTTTTTTTACTTTCATTCGTTCCATTCATTCATTTGTTCATTCGTTCGTTCATTCGTTCATTTATTATTCAAGCCACTTATCCTTAACCAGGGTTGCAGGGGATGCTGGAGCCTATCCCAGCACTCATTAGGTCACCAATTCATCACAGCAGCATGTTAAAGTAGCTGATATTACAACATTCAGAGGAAGAGAGAGAGGAACAAAGTGCTGGCTTGAGGTCTGCTCATGGTTTTGTGTAGTGCTTTTTACTCTGCCGTGATGTCATCAAGACTCAAGAGAACAGGAAATCAGATTAAAAGTGATGTCGCTGCCGTATTTTCCCCAGAAGTGCTGGTAGCATGCGAACTAAGGACACTTATGTTATTCTACAACTACTCTGAAAACCCTCCTGCTCCAACAATTGCTATTGTCTGGTAAGTTATGGATAACCCCGATTGCGTAACAGGTGGCTTTTAGAGGTTACTGGCATGAACAAAAAAACGAATGCACTCATGATTCTCTAAATTACGCTTCAATTATTGTATTATGTTCCTGTGTTTAATTAAAGCTTGTTGCCAAAAATATGTTGCCTTTGAATCAGATTACCAGAACATGCAGAATGAACTGCGTGATACGACTAAGAGGCGGTGGTAGTATCTTCTCCTTTTTCTATTGGGTAAGATAGTGGCGCACGGAAAGATTCCACATCTAGATATGCTGAATGTAGTTGTCCAGCTTTACCAGAGTGGTGGAGATACATATTCATTTGAGCCACTGGTTAAGGCATGAGTGTAATTTAAGTAATAGATTTTTTTTTTTATTTGACTTTGAGCTTTGAGCTTAAATAACACAACTCAAAAGAAAAAAGAAATAAACAGTAAGATTTGCTGGTTAAACTGTGCATTTGATTGAGCATCAATTTAAAATTGTGAACAACTGTGTGCAATTGTTAATCTTGTATACATGATGTCAGTGTATACATAAAGTCAAAAAATGTTATCTCGAATGGTCCTCTTTATTAATCTCCAGTATGAACATCCACCTTCAAAACTCAATACAGTTTCGAAGAACGCTGAGATTATTTAATCCCCAAAGAGGAACTACTAAAATACACTAAACTGTAATTTATATAACTGTATTTTTAAGTACTTTAGATGTCCTCATCCCTACTCAGCAGTCTTAAAGAGTCACAGTAGTGCTCATAGGTGACATACACATTATATCAAAAGTGTATTTTAGTGTATTTCAAAAGCGTATTTTAGTATTTCCACTTTGGGGATTAAATAATCTCAGGGTTCATCAAAACTATATTGAGTTGCGTGTGTGTGTGTGTGTGTTTGCTTATATATATATATATAATAATATACATATACCGTGTATATCACCTATGAGCACTACTGGTACTCTTTAAGACTACAGATAAAGATGGGTTCTACGAGTACTCTGTATTATCAATAAGCTGTTACAGGCATTCCAGTTCATCACAGATCTGTTGAGTAGGGTTTAGGACACCATTTCTTTGCTCCTTTACTGATCTCACTTTGTGCGTAGGGCTGCTGTAATAGTAAATGGTCTTCCTCAAACTGCTGCCACAACGCTGGAAGCATGCAGTTTTCTAGAAATGGTATTATATGTTGTGACATTAATACTTTCCTTCAGTGGAACTAAGGGGTCAAGCTCTACCTACTAATCTATTTGGTATATATGTTAAAATATACCTATAGCTATGTAACTGCTTGTTCTATTAGTGAAAAAAAGTATTGGTATGTTCAGTATTATTAATCTCTAAACAACCAATTTATGCCAGGCCATACATAGAGCTTAAATTCCATTTTATAACACTATGAATAATATTTGAAATATTTTTCTTCATCAACCTGTAAAGACACCGCTCAGACTTAGTAATATTGAGATTACCTTTACATTTTTGATAAAATGTATGACAAAAGCATAATTATTTGAGATCCAAGGTGCTCTGACAAGCCTGGCAACCAGTAACAGACCCAAGTCGGTGGACACAGGTGCTTAAAACAGGAAAACTTTGAAAAAGTATAGCATAATTATGTAAAAACTCTTGTGCACACCCCCAAAATGTTTATGAAATGTAATGAGTCCCTGCGGATAAAAATGGATAAAAATGAAAATATTAAGTGTCGATATTGTACTTCATATATCTTATTGTTTTTTTCAATTTATATTCTGACAGAAATGTATGAAACACACTGTAACCTCACACGTCAGCCCTTGGCCATCTCCATCCTCCCTCCTGTGCTCATCATCGAGCTCCTGCTGGGCCTGCCGGGAAATATAACAGCGCTGTGGGTCTTCTGCCGCCACTTTCAGTCCTGGAGGCCCAACGTTGTGTTTCTCTTGAACCTGGTTCTGGCTGATTTTCTGCTCCTGGTGAGCTTGCCCTTCCGCATCGACACTCTTATCCACGGTGAAAACTGGGTGTTTGGTAGGACTTGGTGTGGCATCAACCTCTTCATGCTTGCATCTAACCGATCAGCAAGTATTGCTTTCATGACTACTGTGGCTGTGGATCGATACTTTAAAGTAGTTCATCCACATCATAAAGTGAACTTTATTAGCTCATTGCAAGCTGCTGGGATTGCTTGCTTTATCTGGATTGTGGTGATCTCAGTGCGGCTGCCTCTGCTGAATATTGATCTCCTGCCTCTCCAAACCAATGGCACCAATATCACTTTATGTCGGAGCTTCAACCCCTATGAGGACCCACCAGTAGGGATCAAGCTCCATTACATAGTGTACTTATCTGAGTTCTTCCTCTCTCTGATGATCCTGCTGTTCTGCTCCCTCAGAATCTGCTGTTTCTTGCGTCACCGTCAGATGGACAAAAAAAAGAATGCGCGTCAGGCTGTTCGGATTGTTGTGGTAATCATAGGGGTCTTTATCATATGTTTTTTCCCTGGTGTTGCTGCTGGACTAGTTGCACTCTATCTGAAGACACTGGGGGATAAGTATTGTGACGCCTTCCAAATGAATGGTCAGTTGTTTATTTTGGCTCTTGGATTCACTTATCTGAATAGCGTTCTAGACCCGGTGATCTATGGCTTTTGTAGCTCCATGTTCCGTGATGCTGTGAAAAGAACCATTAATCAGCTGATAGGACGAGAGTCCAGTCACCATGGAACGGCACCGAGTACATGATAAGTGGCAGCTCCAGAAAGAACATCGGATTACTTACCATGAAAATAGACCAGTTGATAAACTATATCCAAATATCACTGACATTTAGAACATGGTCTTGAAACTGTGGCAAGTTACAAACAAAAATGATTTGGCTAATATCGTCTTATTGCAATCTATCTATCTATCTATCTATCAATATATATATATGTCCATGCAGGCTACCTGTCATGCTACTCTCTTTTAAATTTACCAGAAGACTTAAATTGATTTTGCTTTGCCGGTCTATCCTAATGTACCAACATCAGTCAATATTATGTTGTCATATTTATGTTGTGTTTGTATGCTACTGTGTAAAAATAAACAATGACGCCAACCAAAATAATTCCTTTTTTAAATGACTGGATTTTATACCCTGGCTGTGTGTTCAACTTCATTATGAGTAGCATGCTTGGCCTCAAGTTCAACTATGTGAATCAGAATAGATCAGGTTAGAATGTTGTATGGCTACTAGTCACTATTTCTTTTGTATTTATGAATTGCATGAGGCAAAAAAAAGGGGACTCAACTCATTACTTGACTCTGACTTACACTTAACTGACTCGTGACTCAATTAGCGACTTGAGACTTATGACCTAGGAAATTTTAGCTTGAGAAAAAAACTAAAACAGAACTGATTACATTGGAGCCACCAAACTTAATTTTGGAAATAATAAAAATGTTCATTTCACTGGGGATGTGCCAATAAGGGAATCATCATAGAACAAAAAAGCTGATAAAGTGCTGCTTTGGTTTATGAGCAAAACTGATTTTGCTTTTCAGTCTGTGAAGGCAAAGCAGGCATGTCCCTTTTGAGTAAGTTAAACAAGGTGCCTATTCTGCTTTCTTTCTGAGAAAGAGAAAGAAAGAGGAGAGAGAGAGCGAGAGAGAGAGAGAGAGAGAGAGAGAGAGAGAGAGAGAGAGAGAAACGGAAAAAGAATAACAACAGCGTTTTCGCTTTAAGTCTGTTTATTTTTTGTAGAGCCTCACTGAACCAGCTAAGACTTTGTGCTCCACCGTCAAATTATCAGGTTATTGGAGGAGAGGCAAGCAGTTTTAAAGTGATCACTGTGCCAGGGTTTCTTCAAAGGTGCCGATGGCTCTCGGGCTAAGGAGGTGTACTTCAGTCTGTACTCATTCTGCAAAACCTTGACTCCTAAAAACTGTTCATTTCTGGTAAGTTATGAGAAATATATTTTTCACTTTGATTAGGTAATATTGTAGAGAACAGTTTGATATTAACCTGGAACATTTTAATGTATCTGTTAAAAAAATCAGCTGGGTTTTGCCAGATAATATGTTTGTTGTGTTTTGGCACGCTGGAAAGTGTCCACTAAAACCTATGTTTAGTTTAACATTTGTGTAATACATAGCTTTTTGGTCTTAAGTGCTTTAAGTAGGTGACTAACATCATCAAACAAGTGAATACACTTCACATATTGTATTATGTGTGTTGTAGAAGCATGTAAAATAAGAAAAAAGCATATAACATTAGAGAGTTAATATAAGCATATATCATAAGCCTGTTTCTGGTGCCTAAAATAGGTTGTTTGTGAACCAGAATTCAAGTGAATGCCTAAACAAGTTCATTTAAAAAAAAATCTGTTGTTCATGAAACACATTCCTAGGCTGACTGCATTCAGTAATAAGGGCAGCAGGTTCTGGCACGACCAGAATTTCATTGTGGGAAGGTCAGGTTACAAGTTTGGGCAAGTGTCTAAATCTTAATCGTGGGCATGACAAATACCTACCTTGCCTACTTTATTCAAGCAAAGTCATTTGAAAAGTACTCGTCTTCACTGACATCATAAAACATCTATCTATATCTATCC
>JBBPCZ010005979.1:0-15459 GCA_037974445.1 Brycinus macrolepidotus
GAAAAAAACCTAACATCATTCCCTGCTTCTGCTGAGTGTTTTACTAGTTTTTCCCCTCATTAAAAGTGCTGTATCTTCATTTTTTAGTAATTTTCTCGATTTTTCGCGGCGACCAGGAACAGATTACACGATTTCCCTTAGAAGTCTATGAGAAATTGTGTTTCGCACAACAAACTCCCCGCATAACGAACGCGCTGCTGGAACGGATTGCGTTCGTTATGCGGGGTACCACTGTATAGACATATATATCTATATAACATCACTTTATCTGAACCAAACCCATCTAATACCATCTCATTTCGTGACACTAAGAATACTACTCTGGATGAACTAGTCTCCTACACCAGTAATGGGTTACAGAGCCTTCTAGATGTTGCTGCTCCTCTAAAAACCCGGACTGTCTCTTTTACCCACTCTGCTCCCTGTTATATTACTGAATTACAGCAACTTAAAGCCAAAGGCCATCGTTTAGAATGCCTGTATGCAAAAACTGGTCTTGTTGTTCACAAGTAGATGTATGATGAACACAGATGCTATTATAAAGATGCTCTTTCTATAGTCAAAACTGTTTACTATGCATGCAGACTTAAGTGTGACAAAGGGAACACAAGAGCATTATTTTTTACTGTAAGTAACATCCTCTGGGCCACCTGATACTCTTCCACCTGATATGTATTGTACTCCTCAATGTAACACCTTCATGACCTTTTTTAATGCTGAACTTGAAAATAACCACCAACAGTTGACGAATTCTGGGAATATAGCACACAGCTTCCTTTATCCAGCTTTTCACAATCCCCCTCTTTCCTCTCTTTCTAGTTTTAAGCTTCTAAGTGTTGCTGAAATCTCTGGTTTTATTCAAAAATCTAAATCTTCTACCTGTTGGCTAGATATCCTTCCTACTCATTTGGTAAAAGTTTGTCTACCCTCTCACTCCTCTGCAATAACTGACATCATACACCCTTCCCTTGTTTCTAGTCTTGTACTCTCATCTCTCAAAACAGCTGCAACAACTCCAATTCTGAAAAAAAAAAAAAACTTGGTGAGGATCCCAACAATTTGAATAATCGAATTTAATAATAATTCCAAAAACACTTGAAAAAAACTTTTGCAGCTCAGGTTCACTCCCACCTTACTGACAATCCTCTGCTTGAACAACTGGATTTTGTCCATTTCACAATACAGGGATAGCTATACATCTCTCAGTATAGTCCAGTTATTAGTTGTGTTCCCAAAGGTTCTGTTTTACACCCCTTTTATTAATTAACTTCTGCTTCTTGGCCACATCTTTCAGAAATTTGGAATTCAGTTCCTCTGCTATGCTGATGACACCCAACTCTACATGTTCACGCTCTTCCCTTTCTGACTGTTTACTGGAAATTAAATGTCGGCTGTTTTCCAAATTCCTCAAACGTAACAGCAATAAAACAAAACAAAAAAGTTTTGCTCAAAGGTACTAAAGCTATTTTGACCAAATTTCACAGGTTCTTTCTACCTATTGAGAATGCTACAGTTTCTTCCCACCCCCTAGTTAATAATTTGGGTGTCATCCTTGACAGTACTTTATGATTTGAAACACATATCAATAATATCACTCAATATCATATTTTCATCTTAGCAATATTGGTCATCTATATTGGTCTCTTACTACTCATAGTACTACCTTTTTCGTACATGCTTTAGTCACATCTCGTATTGATTATTGTAACACTACCCTCTCTGTTCTTCTGCACAAACTCATCCATAAAATTCAACTTGTTCAGAAAGCAGCTGCCTGCATCATTACCAGAACCCCTTCAATAGAACATATTACTCCTGTCCGCCAACTTCACTGGCTCCCGGTTAAATACCATATCGACTTTAAGATTCTTCCTCTCACTTTCGAGACACTTCATGACCTAGCACCTCCATATCTTTCTGGTCTACTTCCCATTTGGACACCTTCTTGTACTCTCAGATCATCCTCTTCCATCAATCTCACTGTACCTCCTGCCCTTTTGGCCACCATGGGTTTCAGAGCCTTCACCCGCGTTGACCGTTATCTTTGGAACTCTCTTCCACAAGACATCTGTAATATTGACTCTTTTTCAATCTTCTAATCCCACATTAACACACACCTCTATAAACATGCTTATTCTGACTCTAGTGTGTGAGGACCGTACCTTTATTAACTACACAAAACACTGGATAAACTCCATTTAGGATGATTTAACCTCTTCTCTTCCCCTTCCAACAAACTCTTGTGCTGTCTCAGTTAAGACATTAAGACTCCTTCAACTCCACTGGCAGGAATTGACTCCCAAAAACCCGAAGTCTTGCATTTCTGTTGTAAAAGCCAAGTGCAAACAAGACAATCTTAGCCCTCAAACTCTATTAATCTAAGAAATTCCAGAAAAGAGCTCAGGACCTGTATTATTAGCCATCATCAGTTAATCAAAAACAGGAGTAGGAGATGCCATCTATTGATTTCTATAAGTGTTTTTGTGGAGGATATCTTGCAGCCTAAGCCAAGCACACCCCCACTGTTAGATAAGGATACATAAACAGAATTTAGGCACTGTCAATGAGGGTCTGACAACTGGGATTAACAGTTAGGAACCCAGAAACAGAGATCCATGTAGAGAGAATCTCCCTAAGATTAGCATTTGAGCCTTTATTGAACTTCTAAATGTTTAATGGAAGCTCTGAAAGATGCATGTGAATGAACAGCCAGACAGTACTCCTATTAGTCCCAGGGCTAAATGATAAACCCTTACTCTATAGATATCTGCCATGGTCTAGAAAAAAAGCAAGTCTGTGGTAAAGAAAATGCAGGGAGGAACAAATGGAAAGAAACAGCAAGGAAAGCAGTGAGAGCAGTGAGAGAAGATTAATGTGAGAATGGGAGAAAGTGTGGGAGATTGATCACACTGGTAGTGTGGAGCTAGAAAACCAGTGTAACACTCTAAGAAGGTCGAAACTTTTGAAAAGCGGAAAAAGCGAAAAAAAAGTAGTACAGTGAAAGACACTTCATGAGTACAGAGAGCAAAGGTCAGAAAGGTTGCATGGGGGAAATCCCACTATCCCAACAATCTCCCAGTAGAAAAAACACTTTCAGGCCGTGGCTTTTATTCAAGGGCTTTGAAGGAACATCTAAAGTCAGGTGTACACCACAAGACTTCAGTTGTGACTTTGATGCCTCAGGTATGTTTACAGTCACTAGTGATTTGGCAAGTACCACAATCCAATCATTCATGCTTCCAAGTGGCTCTGATTATTTGTTTGATATTACCAAGAGACGTTTGGCAGAGCTCATGCTGTTTGAGATAACTGGCAATGACCAACTGCCTGTAGCAAAGGGGGACACCAACTCCCAAACAAAACAAAATAATTTTTAGGTATATATAAACTTGTTCTATCTATTTCACACCAGATAATCTTGTGAGTCCAAAAGTATTGTTCACAAATGACCACTGTCCTTCAAAAACCAACCATCAGTTATTCAATTTCAGAGGGCCAGCGTCTAGAACAGTTTGGTGATTTCCCTGCTCTTAAAAACTAAATAATCATGGGTCCTAAATGGGTCATGCCTTGGCTGTATGGGTGTAGGAAAAAGTTGGCATGGAACATTCAAATTATGTGGAAATTTTTTTTAAAATTCTTTCAGGTTTAAAGGTTCTTCAAATTAATACATTTATGTAATTGAGAGGTTCTTTATGGAAGTATTTCCTATAGCATCACTCCACACCTTTATCTTTAAGAGTGTACCATAACGTAGGATAAAAGGCTCTAGCTAACAAAGGTCAGAGTCTTTTTTTTATAAGACTTTTAATTTTGGACCCTCCACAAGTAATAAGTCCTGACAGCTTTGTAGCTTTGCATTAAATTCTGAGTTGTGCTACACATTTTCTCCATTTTTTGATTTTGTTCTATTTTGTTTAAACCAATTAGAGTTTAAGCTATTGTGGTACTGCAAAATGGAGCGAAAGTAGAGCACAAGATTTGCCGTTGACTCTCATCAATGTCAACTTGCATAATGTATGATGTGTTTTACCTCTAAAAAGGGAGCTAAACTGATAGGAGACAAACTAAAATACTATATGAGCTAAGCCTTCAAAATGTAATACAGAAATTCTTTATGCCAGAAGAAACCTTTAGGGTCCTGGACATGTTCTAAAATGTTGTTTGTAGTGTTGTTTTATTCATTGGTTTCTGGCCATCTTCAGTCCACCAATAGCAGGAGATGTTTAATGACAGAAACGGGAGATGGCATCTATTTATTTTTCATAGTTCTTTTGCCTTAAGCAAAGTACACGTTACTGGTGCACTATGACAGAATGTTTTGCAGTGCCTTCTTTCTGACCATCAACATACAACTTGCAACTTGACGTAGATTAATACGTCTGAATCAAATGGATGTGGCATTTGTGTTACTTGGTAAGAGGTTTAGGTTATTGAGAAGTCCTGTGAAAGGGGAAGAAGCAAAGCAATGCTGAACAAATGGAGAGAGGTGTGAAAGAAGAGGTTAGAAAAAACAAAGTGAAGCCATGGAAAAGTTGTATAATTTATATACTAAAGTGTATATACTTTTATATATAGTTACAGACTGTCATTTAATGAGCATTCGTAACCCACTAGTTTTGTTATATTCACCAGTGAGAAAAAAAAAAAAAAACTAAATAAAACATCCTCACCGCTGCTTTGCGTGATGTTGACGTCCACACGGAGCTCAGGAACATTGCTGTTGGGGAAATTGGCCATGCAACTGTAGGTAGCCTGGTCTCGGAACTTCATGTCCACAATCTCCAGGCTGCTGGTACCGGGGGCCATGTCTGGGTCACTGCGCAGCACGATTAGACTGTCTGAGGGGTAGATTGGCATACCGTTCTTATACCAGGTGTAGTTGACCTTATCCTGTGGCTGCGCGTCCACATGGCAGGACAGCTTGAGGTCGCGACCCATCTGGATGCTTTCGCCGTCTTTGTTGGAGTCTGGTGTGATCTGAAACGTCAGGTTCTTCATTGCTGGGGTGTGAGAGAAGGAAGGAGAGAGCGTGGTGTGGGAGGAGAAGGAGGGAGAATGATGAAACAGAAGAAAAGAAGGGGAGAAGAAGAGCCAGAAGAAACATTGTAACAAAGAGAAAGGAGACACAGTAATAGCAGATGAGTAGGTACAGCATTACTGCAGTTGCTGCTGTACATGTAGTCATAATAATTATTCATTTTCCGTTATACCACAAATAAGCTGTTCAAACCTAATTACACGATAGTAATTACATGATAGTTAACAATGTTATAAATTCAGTTCACTGACCGGTTCGAGTTTGTCCTTCCAGCATTTCTTAGTTTGTTTCAAATTCAACATATGATGAATATTTAATAAAAAACATGCAGGATATTTGTTCTTTCCTCAAAATAACAACTTTATCAAAATATATGGATAGATTAAAAAGTAGTAATAAAATAAAAATACAAATGTGGTATTGCTGAAAAGTTTTGAATCTATGCTAATTTCAGTTACATACAAGCGACTGAAATGTTACAAACACTATGTTAGCAGTATAATCTGTTTATACAGATTTGATAAAGGACACTCTTGCTGTCCCTTGCACTATACCTATGGTCTATATTATACTAAATGACAAACACGTTATTAAAAAAAAAAAAACAGTATTATGTTATCATATTATATAATATTATATTATGCTGCATTATCTATATTATTAAATTAAGGTCCAGGCTTTTTTTGCTGAAAAGACTAGAACAACCATATCTAAATTTCCCCAAAACTAAAACACGGAACAGTATTTAATACTGTAGGACTGTAGCTCTTGATATATTTCAAATTGTGATATCAGCACCAAAAAAAGTTTATCATTTAGGCCTATTACAGTGTTTTATTGAATATCTAAATGCAAACAAGGTAACACATCTTCCACAGACACTATTTATTTTATTTTTAACATAAAACATTTTATGCCATGTTAAACTTTTTGTCTTGAGGGCCGAAATACAATGCTGTTTGTAGGCAGAGGGCATTTTTTAACCGGTAAAAGCAAAATAAATAATATATGCAGCTTTATCAGTCAGTTTAAGGGACGGCTATGACTCTTTTCATCATTCTAGACATCAAAATGTTCATTTTGTACAGTTTTCTATTTAAATCCCTTAAAATTGAAGGCGTCACCATGTGTCACTGTGTTGATCTCGGAAAACAACACAGTGCCACCCCATAACCAATAAGCAATAATGCACAAACCCCAATGTACTGTCCATACAGATGAAAACAGTAATTAGCTGTTAGCCACCCTGTGAATATTCTTCCACTGTTTATATGCAGTGGCCTTTCATTATAGATATAGAGCAATAAATGCATATAATGTGATGTTGCATGTTTTCACTGTTAGCTAAGACAGCTAGCAAACCAAATGTATTCAGATTTCATTCATAATACAGTGCTTCACATTGTTAAATCTTCATCCTATACTTAACCACTTATGTCCTCAGATTAGGAAAAGAGTAAAATTGCATTTAATTTCACCTTAAAGGTACCCAAATTTATTCTACATCATTAAATACGCTGACTCCAGTTCATCTGTACCTGAAATCTACTCAAATTGCAGAAAGCTTAGTATGGTATTTACTGTTCTGACAACATGACAAATGACCCTGCAGGTAGGGACTGAGATTTTGGAGCCATATGTTCAAACAGGCCTTCTCTATCCTCGGCTATGCTGGTGAGTCTGAAGCAGTGTGTGTGTGTGTGTGTGTGTGTGTATTTGTGTGTGTGTTCCTGACGTGTACTGAGCTCATTACCAACAGCAGAGACAGATCCCAAGTTCACGTCCGCCCCACACACTCCTAGAGAGTGCGCTGATGCTAATTAGCTCCTTTCCACTCCGATTAATTGGAGTAAATAAAGATGATTAAAAGGGCTAAGAATAGCCAAAGGGCTATAATGATTGCTGGGCGTAATGGTAGTTTTTATAGTGTCTTTGCCACAGCCTCAAGCGTTTGACACGATTACACACAGGCAGCAGAGCTAATCAAAGTTCAGCTGCTGCCTTGCCCTCATGTGCAGTGAACAGACACGCACGCACACAGAAACAAACACACCTTCCCAATGGCATGGAGAGGCGGACAACGCGATGAGCTTCCATCAAGTGTAATTACACTTGAGTGTTTAGAGTGCCAAACATGTGGCAAGCACAGAAGATACATAGTGTATGTGTGTTGCCCAGAGTTCCTAAACACTTCAGTGTCATTGCTGAGAACAGTCCACCAGCCAAAGATAACCGGCCATTGTCCTGCTGATTAAAGATAAGAGGATGACTATTAGACAAATTATCATCAATAAATGTACATCTAGCACTGTCATCCCACGGCAAGGTCTTGGGTTCAATTCCCATCCAGGGCAGCCAGGGTCTTTTCTGTATGCAGTCTGTATGTTCTGCATGTGTGTTTGTGGGTATAGTCTACAGAAATCAGATGAATTAGAAATGATAAATTGCATCTCCATGTACATAAGTTTGTTTCTGAGCATCACACTACGTCTGCAGGCTAGCCTTCTTCCCATAGTGTATGGTATGGTGCCATCTCTTCCTCAGGTAAGCGACTTACATGCACTCAGCCGTCCACACGGTGTAAAATAAAGTAAAGTAAAGTGGCCCCTTATAGTCATGCGTGAACACACCACACAGTGTGAACAATGTGAAATTCTTTCTCTGCATTTAACCCATTCACCAAGCGAAGCAGTGGGCTGCCACCAATGAGGGGCGCCCGGGGAGCAATGTGTGGGGATGGTACCTTGCTCAAGGGTACCTCAGTGGTGTCACTAGCAGTCCTGGGATTCGAACCCATGGCCTTCTGATCTCAGGGTGAACTCCCTAACCACTAGGCCACCAGACCAGTGATCTCAGACCAGTTCACCTTCTCCCATTGATCCATGGTCCAGCTCTCATGCTCACATGCCCATTGTAGGCACTGTGGTGGACAAGTGTCAGTCAGAATGGGCATTCTTTGGCTATGCAGCCCCAGACACAGCAAGCTGTAATGCACTGTGTGTTCTAACACCTTTATATTATAGCCAGCATTGACTTTGTTAGCAGTTTGTACTACAATAGCTGTTCTGTGGGAGACCATTGCATGTTGGACCATATGTTCAAAGACAGTCCAAATATTGTTTCTTTACTTTAGAACTGGAGCTGCTAAGCTAATGTTACTAACACTAGTAGTCCATAGCAACCCAAATTGCTTTTGTAAACGCATCCCTAAAACATCTCTCAATCTGCTCAGACCACATCCACAACAACATAATTTTTTTTTTGCTGAAAAAGCTAATATTCGACAGTTCCCAATGGTTGTATTATGCATTATGCTTTATCGATGACTTGTATTAATAAATAACTGATATGTGAAAATCAGTAACAATTACACAATTAGGTGTAATAATGCACAATAAACACTGTTTTAAAGTTTTGCAAATTACTGAGCTTTAAGTAGTCATGTAAATTCTTATCTTGCTTAGCACTTCGCAACTAGTAATGACATAACTTTACACCTTGGTAACCTATTAAGCTCTTACACTCTGCAAGCTGCACAGTCGACTGATACTATCTATTACCTATTGGTATACAATTATACACTGATAACATATGAACTGTCATCCTTAATCATTTCCACAGGAAGGACCTAAAAATTGTTGTGCATTATTAAAACTAATAATGCATTTTTAAGTGTTTGTCATATCAGAGCTCAAGTTATGTACTCATACAAGCTATAAAGAATAAGGCCTCATGGCGAGTAGACCATGTCTAGTTGTTTCTAGTAGAAATGTCTAGTTTTAGCCTTACCAAACAAACAACAAGGCCATAATTACTTGTCAACATGTCTTTTTCAAACTAAAGTGTTACCAGATTGGAGAAATTTGAATAAAATTGTGAAGTTACAAAGAAATTCTGTTTAAGATGCCTTGTATTTGACATGCGATGATAAAACTACAGATAATTACAGATAATCATTTAATAACTTCTTTGTGTTGTTTAAAACCTAGTGTCTACACCCAAATAGCATTTCTTAGACTTTGCATATCAGAATAATCGTTCTGAAAAACCACCGCTCTTTACGCTTCACTACAGCCATTCATTTGCTTGTTTAATAGTTCATTTTTTTAAATTTTAATATTCTAGTTTTTGATAGTTTTATATCTGTATATATCCCTTTTTACAGCAATGCTGAGAGAAATACTACGTTACGCTGTTAACGTTCAGATAAGGAGACATATGAGTCTGACTGGATTTTTTCTGACCTAAAGAGCAGTGATGATAAAGAAGCAAGTTTAAAACATGAATATCTCAACCTTCGTTTAGCCACATATTTTCAGTGTCAGTTTGGTAGCTCTTACGAAAGAAGAGCCAAGTTTCTGTTCCACTGCTTCATGTTCTTTATCATCATCTTGCTGGAATTTTTCCGTTCCTCCTCAAACAGTGCAGCAGTCAAATCATTTACGGCAGAATGTAAAATAAGGTTTCATTTCAGACAGAAAACTTCAGCTTCAGTTACACTGAAAGTGCAATAACTACTTTTATGTTTTAGACTACATTCATACAGGTTTCGCAATTGCTTAAAGATGAACTACCCAAAAACTAAATATGAAAACAAGTTCTA
Source organism: Brycinus macrolepidotus (assembly GCA_037974445.1). Lineage (NCBI taxonomy): Eukaryota > Metazoa > Chordata > Actinopteri > Characiformes > Alestidae > Brycinus > Brycinus macrolepidotus. The sequence goes on from JBBPCZ010005979.1 coordinate 9,645, forward strand.
ACATAAATAACTAATGCTCAAACAGATGAACTTGTACTAACAGCAGAACCATATTTGCTGCTGTATCAAATCAAAGGATCCTTAAAAAATCATATTCAACATGTTTTCCATCATTCCGTCATTTACTGCACCATTTGGGCAGTAAAATGGTCCTGTGAGTTCTCATGGCCTTTTTTAAAGAACCCTTGCAGAACCACTTTTGAGGGTAACATCTTATAATTCTGAAATCTACACTGTTAATTATTAGTGAAAATAATAATACTAATTGGCTCTGAACTTGAATAGGAATGTATATCTGTATATGTCTATGCACACTCACTTCTAACTATGAGGTTGACGTTCCTCCTGGCAGGGTTGCCAACGTTGTTGACAGCAGTGCAGTTGTAGAATCCTGACTCAGCAGCTGTGACCGATCGCAGGATGAGTGACCCACTGCGGACTACTGAACGACGCGGCAGGGTGCCAGGGTAGCGGGACCAGGTCACTGTGGGTGTGGGGAAGCCTGCTGTCACCTCACAGGTCAGTGTGACGTCCTGCCCGGGGTCCACCACATACGTCTCATTCACGGACAGTTTCAGGGCAGGGGGAGCTGATTGGGTGGAGGGGGGAGAGTGGTATGAAACGAAAGAGTCAATCAGTCTATATTCATTATCATTAAAAAAATTTGGAAACATCATTCAGAAGTTTGTAACAGGTTTCAAATATTTTGTGTGAGGCATCCAGTTTGAGGAACAGAGCTGGAGATGTTTCTAAAATGATGAAGAAAGCAGTATAACATCAAGAAGTTCAGATTTCAAGAACAGGCAGCGTAACTTACTATTTGTTGTAAAACGTACAGTACATTCTTTATCACATACTAACTTACTGCTGTTCTCAAAGTACGTCAATTACTGAAAACATTATAAAAACACAGTTTGTTTTGTAGCTTATAATATTTTAATATGAATTTATGGGTTATTGTTATAAGGTAAATAACAAAACATTTTCTCAGAAACAAATCATTTTGGCCTAATGTCTAGTCAGTGTATATAACACATGATTATACAATATTCATACAATACATACTATATACAGTGTACATAATACATGTTTCATATATCCACAACCTCACACATACACGCACAGAAGAGATGCGTGCATGTCAGGCACATTTTAAAGGTTAAGAAAACTTTACAAAGGTTCTTTAAACTTCACAAAGGTTACGCACACTTACACATCTCATTTGCAAAAATATTTCTCCACAAAAAAAATTACTGAAAGGACATGTATTTATATTGTATAAACACAGAAATAGAACACACTGGCTAACACAACAGCTCAGAACACTGTCACAGGCATCTCATGTCTGTTTACCATCGAATATCACTGCTTCTTTTTCCTTTTATAAGATAAAGGCCAATTTTAATATCTTCCTCAGCATGCTGGTACCTGGTTCACCGCTTCCTTCTCTTTTGTTTAGTTGCTACTGTTAGCAAAAACAGAAGCATATGATAGGTAATATGACAGTCATATTCACAATTACATTATTTATTGGGCCAATGCTTTTCCACCACAATTACACATTTCTCTTGTGTCAGTAAAAAAGTATCCCTTTCTTACTTTCTTCGGAACTTTATTCGATGTTTACAGTTTTCATTGTCTTTTTTATCTGATATATCAAAATACATATATGTATGTATGGAAACCTGCTGTGGTAGTATTGTACCACTGAAGCAGTGTTCACACTGCATCCTTCCCATACATTTAATGTGTTAGTCTAACATAATAATTATTAATATAACTTTTGAAGAGAAGTGTATGTTGAAGTGCCTGACACTAATGGAGAGAGAGAGAGAGAGAGTATATGAATTGAACTGAGTCAGCACACTCCAATTCAATACACTTCTTAGTGCTGAGATTAAACGCTCCACGTAGCCAGACTAATCCCATATCCTGATTCAGGGCAGAAGGGGTGACATACTCTTCTAAAACAGAAAAAAAAATTGATTTTTTTCCCCAAAACTGCTAAAATTGTAGAGAGACTTCTGGTTACATACGAATCAAATCACGAGACACAGGTCAACAGGATTTAAAAAAAAAAAATCTTGACATGTGAAAACATCCAAAAGTTTGTCAATATATCTAATATTTTTTCATTATTATATGGTTGAAAGAATATTATACTAGTATTCACCCTATTTTCAGATTTTTGTTTAACTTGTTTTAAATAATTGTATCTGTTGTAATTATGGATTAGTCTCTTAGGTGGTTACTAGGGTGTTGCTAAGTGTCTGATATGGTATTCCCTATGGTTGTAATGATTTTGCTAGGTGGTTGTTACGGTGTTCCAGATGGTTGCTAGGCCATTTCATGTTGGTTGCTATGATATCCCAGAGGTTTACTAGCATAATGTTAGTGTATACAGATGAAACATCTACAAGTAGAATAAATCAGATGTAATAATAAAATGCTCAATTTATAATAAGTTTAATATTTCTCCAATGTGTTCTCCAGAGAAGTTTTACAAAATACATGTGTACATATGTATGTACATGAGATCACATACAGCTTCTGTCTATTAACAAATATCAGTGTAATGCAGTGAGAAATTCCATATTGTCCTTATGCTTGCCTTTTTAGGAAATAATGATATCCAGCATGAATGACATGAGTAGTCACGGAACACAAAATGTGCTTTTGACTGTGGTCTAACATGATACACTCAATAGGTAAAACATCCAGATGAGAGTCTCATCATCTGAAGAAACTTATAATGTTCCTGAAAGAGTCTTATTTCAGTTTCTTACAGAGTACAACAGAAAAAAAGATGAGTGAAAGGCTCCTTTTTGCTCATGTTGCAATCAAAAATGGATTATACTACAGAGTTTTACACATGTAAGCAAGGTCATTTTAGAATATATGATGGGGCAGTGATGTGGCACTGGCTAACTCGACTAGACTGACAGAATACTGAGACTACATACTAAGAAGATCAGTGATGGGAGATCAAACATGGAACTGGGTTTCAGCTAGAAGTGAGCAATATGGCAAAAAAGATAATAACAAATTTTTACAATAGCTGGTGTGCAGAGAAACAAAGTATGAAATCAGACATGCTTTGGTTCTAGTAGAATAGAAACAGATATCACTGTGGATGGATGGGGGATAACTAAAAAAGCTATAGAGTCAGTATGTGTATCAAAGCCTTTGATCCCGTAAAATTATTGAATGTCCTCAGAAAATAGGCCTGATCCTTGTCTCACCTCTCACTTGAAGCCCACATCACCAACCCAACAAAGATATCTCACTTTGAACAAAATATTAGAATAATCGATCAAGCAGAAAAGACAATTATGCTTGGAACAGTAGAAGGTAAAAGAGGAAGAGGACAGCCAACAACAAGATGGATGGAGATAATAAAATAAATCATGAAAAAACCCATAAGAAGCCGGAAAAAAAGACCTGATATTCCGGATATTCTATCTAAACGTTTGCCCGGGGATGGAAACAACCTGAAAGTACTTAATAATAGAGCTGATTTTCCTGATTGAAAATATTGATCTATAAACACTTATAAACACAGAGTAGCTCACACTAATTCATAACATTGTTATTATGATTAAGGGGATGAAAAGGTATGCTTGGTTTATGTATGTTGTCGATCCTTAGTAATGCATCTATCTATCTATGTATCTATCTATCCAGCTATCTATCTGTCTATCTATCTATCTATCTATCTATCTATCTATTTATAACCATTTGGATGTGTGATTGTGAGCGCACAAAATGGGGCTGTAGTACCAGAGTCTGGTCTCGGACTGTAGTCCGATTCGTCTCAGACTCCTCCATATTTACACTCAATCTTATCTTGGTCTCAGTCATTGGTCTCACAAAATATTCGTGTTGGTCTTGATGAGGTTATGCTGCCTTTGTTTCCACTAGGGAGATTTCTTTGTGGCGGTAGACCCCCCAACAAGAGAGCACCCACAACCTACCCCAAATCTAATTAAAGTAACTATTATGGCCCAGTAATGCCAAAATGATCATCTTAAAATAGAAGACATACTGTGTCTATCATCACACAAACATTATAAACAGGTCATTGAGTTGTCTCGAAGAGGATTTTTTTTCTTGTTATTAACTTCTGTCTCTCTCACTGACTTGGACTTGACTAGTCCTGGTCTTGGACTTATCTTGGACACAGAATAGATGGTCGTGACTACAGCTCTAGCACAGAGACAAAATGAACTAGCTAACATAACAGCTCAAGGAATGTCTGTTAATTAACACAGGCATTCTATGTCTGATCACTGTCTGACTTCACTATTTCTTCTTTGCAGTCCCATCACAACCAATATATACATGTATAAGATACGATAAGATAAGATAATGTTTGGAGACTTTCCAGTATTTTCAAAGAAATATTTTTCTGATTCAAAAACTTGATGGCCAACAAAGTAAGTGAATGAATCATCCAGGCAACAGGCAGTGAAAGATCAGAATGAAGGGGAAAAAAGGCAGACCATGGAGGAGCTATTTGTTGAACATAAAAAGTTCCGTTTTATGTTTATAACACATGGGCCCAGATATCAAGTTACTCTCTTAACCACTTCAAGCTGTCTGCCAGTTTGTAGTAAAATATTTCTCCAGCTCTCACTGTGATACCTGGGCTCTTCATAGCCTTTTTTGTAGATATGATACCTTCTTGGTTCCTTGTCGTCTTGTGTGCGCACCCTCACAATAAAAGGACAAAAAACACAAGAAATTCTGTATAAGACTGATGTGATGTGTGTGATGCTCTCTGTTTCTTCTGTTTTTTAATCTATTAAGATTTTAAGTCATGTAGCACATGCCCAGCTCTCACTCTTCAATCATGGGACCCACCGTGCTCTGAGTCAAGAGGCTCGGAATATATAATTAAGAATGCTATAAAGCTAATGAAATGTGGATCTTGTTTTTCAAACATATAGAAACCAAGAGAATAAGTACTGATGAGAGTAAATACTCTCAGGTCTGCTGAGATGGAATAAACAAGCTAGCAGGAAGTTCCTTACTGCCTTTGGCCTGCAGCAGGGGATAAAATATACTCCTCTCACCTTTAGTTGGAACACTGAATTTCATAAAGGCCCCATTGCTACAAAGCTGAGTGACCTAAAAATCTCAGCGAGAACGGCAAGGGACGACGTGTGGAGACTGTTATGAGGGATCTCACCTCAATGAGCAAGGGACAAAGAGAGAGAGAGAGAGAGAGAGAGAGAGAGAGAGAGAGAGAGCGAGAGAGAGAGAGAGAGAGAGAGATGAGAAAAAAGAATGGGCTTGTGCCAGAAAAAAAGACAAAAAGGACAAATCCAAAGGGACATTAATCTTCCGAATGTGGCTTACAGCTGAACTCACACGGGCCTGAAGCTCCATCACCACAACATTAAAAACCCAAACCAAAAGTCTTCAGAAACACCCCATGCAAATCTGCACCATAGAAATGAAAGGGTGGAAACAAAAGAAGATCAGCCATCTGCATAAATGTCCTCTAATTGATTACTGTACATGGATTTCAAGGAGTGAGCAAAAAAAGGAAAAAAAAAGAAAGCAGCAATGCCAATTTTACCACCAGTTAGAGTTTAGACCAGTTAAAACCAACTCACATACTCCCCTCAGTTTGAACAGTGTCCTCCGAAAGTTCATCAAAACTAGTTTAATCAAATATTGCTATTTTTGAAGATGTCCAGTGTTGGAAAATATCTATCTATCTATCTATCTATCCCTCCCTCTCTCTCTTTACCTATATATATCTCTATATATATATATATATATATATATATATATCCGGGATGTCAGT
>JBBPCZ010006026.1:0-15455 GCA_037974445.1 Brycinus macrolepidotus
TCTATCTATCTATATGTCTATCTAGATACTTGTTCATGTGTGTAGTTCTATGGTCTGTTCAGTATGTTTCTTGTTACACTGATTCTCATGTACTCTAGTAACATGTAGCTAGTTGCTTAGATGGAAGAATGAATCAATGATAGTTACAAAGTTTGATACACTGTTTCATGTTTATCAACACTAATACACACTAATACACACCCATGTCTCAGGTTACTAGCACAAACATGGCGCTCTGCTTCCATCTAGTGGGTAGTAAAGACTTTGTGACGCATTATGAGATCTTAATCCATTCTGAGGCCTGATGTGGAAAAAAGCGTTTTCACTCCACACTCTCCTCACACTCAGACTGAGGGTGAGTGATGTGGCATAATGTCACAGTACTTCAAAATGAGAGAGAAAGACAGTAAAAGAGAGTCACAGAGAGAGGGAGAGAGAGAGAGTCAGAGAAAAAGAAAGCTAGAACACTCACTAAGACACATAATTTAACACCTTTAGAGCGCAGTGGCAAGTAATTGCTTGTTTATTTGTTCCCAATCAGGGCACAATTCTTTCTTACTAAGAAGCCACTGCTAATGCAGCTAAAATGTGCATTTGAACAACACATAGCCTATTTTCACCCTCAAGAGAAACACTATCATAAACAGTATATCATTTCACAGCGGCCTGTGATGGGATGGACTGGCGACATGTCCAGGTTGTTTTCCCTCTGACTACTGCGATGGGCTACAGCAGCTCCGGCAACCCTGGTTATGGATAAATAGTTCAGATAATGGATGAATGAATGGATTTTATAACAACATAAAGGTTCAAGGTTCAAGGTTCAGGTTTGTCATCAGCGACTGTGTACACACGTGTTGAGACGTTTCTCCATGGACCACAGCGCAGCATATAGTAACATTCAACAGAGTGCAAGTTACGACAGAAACAACACAAACAATACAATAAATAGACACCTCTACAACGTAACAGTAATGTATGTGACAGTATAGTGTGGATGCTATGTAAACCTTCCAGAATGATTAGTACTGCACTATAAGTGTGATTGTTGTACAGGAGGCAGTTACAGCACCGAACAAAGTGCAAGGAATCATAGAAACAATATAATAAATCGACAATACAGCAATGTAACAGAAGTGTGAATGGGATGTAAAACTGAAACAATACAAGAAACAGACAATATATCAATGTGACAGTACTGTGAATGGGATGTATGGGATGTAACACAGTCTAATCAGTCAGTTTGGCCACTTTGAGCTTGTACTTTAATAGCAAGAGAGATGCTAATTAATTGCCAGCTAAAATGTCATGATGTCAGAATGAATGCAAGAGTAATCAACCGTAAAGTGATTGCACTGTACACTTGCAACTGCCTTAACTATGAAGTGATGAATGCAGCACCCAGTTTGAGCACTAGAGCGCAGACTTGCACCAGCCACATGGAATTTAAACCCTATTTCTAGTTCATTGGTTCTCAGTGCCAGTTCTGGTGACTTCACACGCTGTTTCTAGATTTCCCTGCTCCAAGAGACCTGCCTCTGCTCATGAAAGAGCATAATCGCTACCTGGCGAGTCGAATCAGGTGCACTGGAGTGTAAAAACTAAAAAAAAATCATGGAATTGTTGGTCTGCATGACTGGGTTTGAGAGCCACTGTTCTATTGACTGAGCTCATAAGCGATGATGGGCACATGTTTATTACTCAGGATTTCCTCTGTCTCTGTCTCTGTCTCTGACCATTGCCCTCTAGATTTAATAGCACTCTTAGTAAAGACTGAGGTCACACTGAAAATATGTACATTAATGAGGTGAAATTACACAAAGAAAAATAAAGTCTTGCATGTCAAATGTCCATGATTTGATTGTGCATCTTGCACATTGCCCTGTGGGCCAATTCCCAGTTGGGAAATTCAGAGGAGAATGGTGGGATCAAACAATGAATCAGCAATGTGTCACGAAGTTAGCTTAGCAATTTAGCAATTTCCAGTCTGGAGATACAGCTTGCAGTGCTGCTTTTTATGTTATTTTTACATTTTGTTCATTCAGATATTTCAACAAATCTCTGAAGGCTATAAGCTCTGATTTTCAGATTTGTTTAACATGGTGGACTCCAATAGATCTACTCTGTTAAGTGTCCATTTGTTATACGTGAACACACCACAGCACAGCACACAGTGCGAACAGCACGAAATTCTTCCTCTGCATTTAACCCATTCACCAAGTGAAACCAATCTCAAATTTTATTTTAATTTTTGACATAGTGTGAAAATACCAACTGAATTTTACGACGTATGAAACGCATTGCACACATGGACTAACAGAAATGGTTCGGATTTGCTTGGAATAAAATCTCTTTACTTTAACTTGCATTGAAAGCTAAGAACATTTTTGTCCAATGGTAACACCAACCCACCAACAGTTTAGACACATCCTTCCTATTATTTAAGAATAACAGCAGACATCAAAACTACAAAATAACTCTCATGGAAATAAGCAATAACAAAAGCTGAAAAGTCTATTTTAGATTTAATCAAGAACTCTCCTTCGCCTTTAATACACCTTTATACACTCAACCTCCTCAGAAGCAGCTTCATTAATGCTCTTCCAACTCAAAGAACCTCCCAAGGAAGCTGCTGAGGAAGGGAGAGTTAAAAATGTACAATCTTTTGGAAAGAAATTCATGCACAGTTGGTCATTTTACTATAAAAGTAACTTTTAAGTTCTTAAGCCTCTGGACCACAGTATGTTTAAGACCATGAAAAACACACATTCCCTGAACTTTTGAACTTCTGACATAAAGGTGGGCGATATGGCTTAAAAATGATAAATAAAATGTCATAGTACTTCATATGTTACAATATTGACTGAAAGGTTGGCCAAAAAATCCCAAAGGAGCTGCATTTTAAAAAGTACAATCAGAAATTAGAAATATAATTTTTGTTGATTTTCAATCAACCATGCAATGAGAACATTCCAATTAAACAGAACTAATTCATTCATTCATTCATTTTCTGTAACCGCTTAATCCTTACTAGGGTTGCGGGTACCCGGAGCCTATCCTGGGGTCAACGGGCGCCAGCCAGGGACTCACCCTGGATGGGGCGCAGACAGAACTAATTATGCTCTGTTAATATCACATAATGCTGTGTTTAGAAAAGAATAATGTGATGTGACATAATTTATCACAATAACAATAAATATTGTAGTATTTCTCAGTCCAGACTAGTGTTCTTTAAGTACTCATGATATCCACATTATGTTCAGAAAAGAATATTGTGTATCACGATAATGATAAAATATCACCATATTGCCTACCTCTTATTTAATGGTGCTATATGCCTATGTTTAAAACCATGTTTAAAAGTTTGACCTCAGTTGTTTTACTGAACGTTTGCATGTGGAAACATCTGCAGTCTGGCTTGCTCTGCCTATGTTAGTTATGCTCAACATTAGAAGTGATTGTCGCTTGAATAATGAACTGAATCTGTTATCTCAAGTGGGTTCCCCACTTGACGTTTATTTAAGTGTACACACTTTCCACCAGCAAAAAAGTTGAGAAAATAATTACACACACCATATGGGATGTATAGTGAATTGGATGCAATTATACAATAAAACAGCACCTCATGACATAACTAAAGGGATTTCTGTGAGAAAACGTGAAGTGTGATTGTGTGGTTGCTATAAAAGCAATGCTTGGAGACATCCAAACATTGGTTTTATGGGCAAAAAAAGTTTGTCTTTAGAAAAATCTGTTTGCACTGTGGATTCAAATCTCGATCTTTTGATTCAGTGCCCAGCGCTCTACCCCTGGACCACAGAGAGGGGCATGAACTTGCCGGCTCTTACCGAGACATTTATGGTTAAGGACAGCTGAAAGTGTAGCCGCATTCATGGGCTGATTATTTTCGAATTATTCACAACAAACAGTAACGCGTCTTTTTTATAACTGACCTCATCTCTAGTGTTTTAAAGTCTGTATATGAGTCTGCTGTGTGTTTTGCTCTGCATTTGTTTCTCCACATTTGTTTCGTCCCTTTCCGGCCTCCTTAGCCACAATGTCACAGATTTTTAGACGATCAATACTCGGCCCCGATCAACCGATCAAAAAGTAATATACAAGCGAGCTGCCCTGGATATTAATGAACAATTGACGTTGGAACCTGTTCCAATATATCAAAAACTGTAGGAGGAGAAGAGGTGCCAAATTCAGCTCTAAAAAGAATAATAATAAAAATAAAACTTAAGAATAAAAACTTGACACAATCACACTCACAACTACAAAAACAACCGATACAGCTTACTTAACTCACATGTGAGATGAAAGCTGCAGCTAGCTCTGAGGTTCTTAGACCTCTTAATAAGGATGCAGAGAGCAAAATACACAGCTGGCCTAAAATGTCCAGTTTATTTCTGCTGTGGGATTACGACCCAAGCAAACACTGAATGACCAGAGATCAGCTGATGTCTTTTGGTTGCAGCACTTAATCAGTGTTGGAGCTGCTACAAACACTACAAAATTACTTTGTGTGAGCTTTACCAAGGGTTTATTTAGTGACATAAGCATTACATCTGTAGCCAAGGTCACCTTTGTAGAGTACAAAATAAGTTCAAGTCCAGGACTGGTTGAGTACAGGTCAAGACCGAGTCCTAAGAGGTTTGAGTCCAAGTCAAGGCAGAGTCCAAAAAAAACAGACCCAGAAAGTAAAAAAAGTCCTCTTTGAGACTTACAGGTCTGTTTATAATGTTTGTGAGATGCTGTTTATAATGTGTGTGAGATGCATATAATATGTGTATGTGTTACTGTAGACACAGTACATCTTCATTTTAAGATAATAATTTTGCTCTGTTGATATTGGCACTTTTTTTAAAGGCACTTGGACGTGATTGAGACCAACTAGAATATCTGATGAGACTGACGGTACCACACAAAAAAACAACTCAAGATCGGACTAGAGTACTACACTCCTGCATCTACTGTAGTTAAAGATCAAACTTGGATGGGGTTACGCAAGGGTGAGTACTAGGTCCAGTGAAAATGCTTTAACAGTGCTTTAACAGTGACAACAAAACAATACAGTTGAATTTCTGAAATATTTATTTCAAATATGAACTCAGTATACAGCTTTGCTTCAGTCAACAGTGATATTCAATTCCTGCTTCACTTCAAGACACTTCTTCCTACCAGTAAACCAAACACAACAAGCACTAGAACAATGAAAAAGGACAATGGGTTATAGTTTTCATGAGCTTTTCTTTCAGTCATCCCTTTTTCTTGATCTTGGTCCCACAGCTGATATCCCCTGTCTTAATCTAGTAAATGATGAAATTGCATTTTTCAATGTCAAATTACAAAGTCTGGACGATTAACAAATTTAAATTTAAACATTTGCAATTAATGCAAAAAAAAATTGGGATTACATTAAAACAACAACAACAACACAAAAATCTAGGGATGTACAATCAGGATTGGTCAAGACTGCAACCAACACAATTTGACTGAACTGTGTTGTAATTTTATAAGGAAAATAATGAGACACGTACTAAGATTTGAATGCCGCTGTTACACTTGTATATGGCCCATTCAAGAGCAAATAATGTTACCTAAATGGCAACCTTGGCTGATATTAGAAGTGTGCTAATATGTTTCATTTCACAGTGTGTTATTAAGACATAGGCCATCAGCTAATGTGGCTGTAAAGAAATCAGGATCAACCTAGAGCGGTAGTTAAGACCACCTTTATTGAGTCTAAGACAAGTCCAAGGCCAAGTCCAAGTCAAGCCTGAGTCCAAAGAGGTTTGAGTCCAAGTCAAGACAGAGTCCAAAGAGATTCGAGTTAAGACCATGTTCAAGTCGAGAGTGAGTCCAAATGACAGAGACAGAGTTGAGACCAGCAGAAAAAACAATCCTCTTTGAGACCACTCACAGGCCAGTTTATAATATGTGTGTGATTGTTGAGACACAGTGTATCTTCTGTTTTGAGATTATCATTTTGCTCTGTTATCTGTACTGCAGTAACACTGTGGTATCTGTACTCTAAGTGCAGTGTAAAACTTGTTGACATCATTGACATCGTGTCTGTCGCCAAAATAAAAACAATAAAAAAATGTCTTAACTCAAGCACTGCAGCCTTGGATTGACCTTAAAACTACATACATCCCTACGTAGTAGTCTATACTGCCCCTTTCCTCCATGTTCATACTGTAATTATACTTAGGTGTACAATTTCTCACATTCTAATCAAGTCTTTAATACTGTCTAATAAATTTGTATAAATGTAATAGACTAACATATTAGTATAATATTAACACAAGGCACATTTTCTTATTTATGCTGGGTTGAAATGAGATGCTACCCAATAGTATCAAACCAAATTAAAAGATTCGTAAATCATTATCCTCCTAACATGTTCAGTTTAATGCCATATTTCTCTTTTAGATTCAGCATTATTACCTGGCCCTCACTGGTTTCGTTCTCATGAAGCTTTGTTATATAAAATTGTCACAGAGCTATTTTTAGGCTCATACATGAGTGCAAGGAGAATGTGATCTTAGATCTGCATCTCACGTCAACTCTACCCACACATCCTCTCCACAATGTGGCTACAAAGAAATGCTGCATTTACAGAGAGACTGAATGTGCAGGGTGGCATGACAGAGTTGGAACATGAAGTTATGAAAGAACTGGGGTATGAAAGAAAGACCACACATGAGACATCTTATCCCTCCTAGGAAAGTTTCTTACATGTCTCGCTCTTGCTCCATTTTCACACTCAGCCACTCAGGCCACTTGACAGGCGAGGGGGTATGGAAGCAGATGAAAATGAACATTTTTGTTGAGGAGGAGCGGAGACCGTTTTTTTGTTTATGTGAGGAGGTGGAGACTGTGTATTGTGCAACAATATATATTATAATTACGCCCTTGCAGCCACTTTTCTATCTGGTCTCTGTTAGGACTCAATAGACAAAACGTGTTGCTGAATACAATGGGCAGCTGTCTTAGACAACAGGGTCTGTTTTCACAAACCACATCAGGAGTAGGAGTGCCAATCTCGAATCAGCTTTCATGGGAATGACCATCATAAACATACAGGAATCTTCTCCAGCCCTGGTGTTGCCTAAAATGGAAGTCTGTTGTGGCGAAGTTGTGTAAATTTTTGACATACTGTGTCCTAAACAACATGGCCAAGGCTGTGTCACCTTCACGAGGAGCAGAATGTGGGTTGACTGGGTTGAGAAAGGTTCTGGGGTCTTTGTGGAGAAGATTTGGGTGACTGTTCACTACCAGTGTTTGTTCACCCTGTTAACTTGATGCTGAACTGGACTCCCAACATATCTTAACTGCTTATCAGACTTGCAATGTGAAAATTGAGCACATTATATATCAGTCGGGCCTTTCACCTTCACCCTACTCAGTCTAAGCCTTTAGAAGAGCACAAGCTGCCTAAAACCTCCACCCCCACCAGTTCCATCATCACTCCTGAAACCACGACGTGGTCTGCATTCACAATCAGGAGTTTTGATGAAAAGGACCATTTTCCTTCCATCAAACAGAACCATCAAAACAGACAGAGTATTTAGAGAGATATCAATATTTAGAAGCTGAACTCAAAAGCAGCAAGATCAAACCTCTCCACTGCCCTCATCTTGAAAAGTGTTTGCTTAGATGGCATGTGTTTACCCACAGGAAGCAGGCATTGGCAGGACAATCAAAAATAGACCTTCACAGGTACAAAGTGCACCAGCAAAGCAGTAGTCCCACATTTAAATAGGCTATTTATTGGGAATACTAGGCATGTCAGAACAAGCTGACATTTAATCAGCAGCAAGCAATTAACCAGTCCCTATAATCTGGCTGTTGTTTAACGTAATTGGTCTAAATTTGTCTTTTACTTGATCTGTATTCTAGAAGTACTGACCATACCCACATTGTCACAAGTTATCATGATAATGATAACACGTTGCCATATTGACTAGTCATGCAGGAACAGTTTGACTAAATATAAAATCCACACAATTTTCTACATATTCCAGATCAGGAAACACATGTTAAGAGTCCAAATTTTGCTTATTTAGTTTAGAACTGGAACTATGAGGCTAAAGTAGCTGACAAACACTAGAATAAGTCAATAGTCACAAAAGTCTTTTCTGTAAATATTATTCCTAAAACTTCTCTCATCTCACACACATCACATCCTGCCTTAAGGTTGTGCAGACATTTTTTACTGGATTCAGTCTATAAAATGAGCAAATGAACAAAACATTAACGTGTAGCCAAACACTGTGTTCAGCCACTTTAGATAACCAGGCTGTTTTAACAAACCAAGAGTAGAAGTAGTAGTTTTTGTCAAGTCTGCTGACCTTAAGAGCTGGATAGATTTTAAGTGGGCTGAGATAAGGTTTGGGGGTGTAATTATGGAGAAGATTTGATTGAATACTTACTTTTAGTGTATCTACAGTGCTAAGCTAAAGAACCACCTTTTGGACTCCAAACATGTCTTGGTTGATCAGTTATGTCTGGGATAAGTAAAAAAAAAAATTGTAAACTTTGTAAATTCTTTAATCATTCCTTTAAAGCTGTTACAGACCAAACACAAGATGAATAAATTACATTAAACAGTCTAAATATGTATTCATTCATTCATTTTCTGTAACACACATTCACACTTACGGTCAATTTACAGTCCCCAATTCACCTGACACGTGTGTCTTTCGACAGTCTAAATATTTGGCCAAAAATGAATCAAAACTATAAACCTGGACAGAACCTTATTTTTTGGGAATTTTGCCTTTGTAGTTTCTGACACAAAACAGGAACAGAATTTCTATGTGCAAAAAGACATCATTACTCAATATGGCGACACTAGGCAGGCTACTTTCCCTTTTGAAAAAGTGTAAAGAGGATTTAGGAGCTCAACCTTTAAGTGCTTTCACATATAGCACAGGTGACTTTTGGAGATTTTGGTTCCACACATGACAAAGCAAAAAAAAAAACAAGACTAATCCTTTTGAGGTTTGTCAAAAAGTGCCAGGACGTCAGTGCCAGAAATGTCACCGGTGAATGTCCTCAAAAATTGAAAAGAATAATGGCACATTTTTGTCATCCGTAAAAATCACATTTGGTGCTCAAGATCTCAGTTATAAACTTGCTAAAAATAACACAGTGATGTCCGAATAAATCATGCGACTTTTGTTGCGGGGTTCCTAATAACGTTCCTGACCAGCCTTCTGCATACATGTGTATGTGCAGGTGTGTGTGTGTGGGTGGGTGTGTGCGGAACATGGAACATGAAAAAGACAGAAAAGGCTTTAGATTCTACTTCTAAAAATATCTATTGCACCTTGAGAGGACCACGGTGAGAATCACTCTCTATTTCTCTCTTCGTCTCCCCCTCCCCCTCTCCTTCTCTCTGAAAAAGGTTCTCAGAGGAGCGCGGTTAACAAATCAGAGCTACAGCTCACAATGACTGTGTGGGAGGGAACCAGGATCTGCGCTTTGGTCTGAAACTTTTCTGTAGAGCGAGACGGAGAGCACTCCTCTCAGCTTAATCGCCCGCTACGGTGGACCCCTGCTTTCGCAAACAAAAGGCCTCCAACGAAAAGGTCACAGCGCAACAGCAGATGCAAATGTGTTTGTAGCTTGCATTACCTAAAATCACCGTGCTGGTTCAGTTTTATAACACTAGCACTTTTTCCTTTCAAGCCATAATAGGTTGATTGTTTGCATGGTGCATGATGGAGATCCAATAGTTCCCTTCCAAGGACATACAAACACTCACTCTTGGATCACCATCAGAAATTCCGCGAAGACTTTAAAGCATCATTGCTTCTCCATTTGTTTGAGAGAGCTGCGCCTTCTTCCCATAGAACTAGAAATACTGGGCTGAACAGCAAAGCCCACATTGCCAACGAGGACCACATAAATTTGCCAAAAAATTGAGAGACTGTCATGCAGCTTGGTGTACTCGTTGTCCACATAGATCTTTTTTCATTAACTATCTTTGCTGACTATATTAAGGCTGTAACACGATTGCTAGAATGCCAAAACAATCCCTAGCATGCACAAAAATACCAAAAACATATGCAAAAATGTTTTTTTCCCACTGTGAGTTTGCTTTCATGTGAGATAGCAAGGAGACTTGTGTGACAAAGGCTTCCCCTTCAGATGAGTTGGTGAGCTAACACTAGAGCTAACCAGTGCAACAATAAACTGTGTGTGTGTGTGTTTGTGTGTGTTTATATATATGTTGGGGGAAGGTTAAGTTTTTTGTCCTCAGTGAATGATGTGCCAAAATACTGGCTTGTTGAGATCACACTGGGAACAAAGAAAAATCGTTAAAATCACTACATCACACTTCAGTCCAGAACTTTGCATCCTTGGCAATATGCTCAGTATGTCAATTCTTTTGATAAATAGCTAAACTCTGTGATGACAAAGCAAGGGACTGATTGATATGTTTAAGGTATGTTCTCACAAAATGTTATTTAATCACAAATGCAAGCAAAACAAGCTTCTGGCATTGGTAAGTTGACAGGATTATTTTTAGGTCATTCCCCTATTACAGCATTGGGATGACTGCTGTAACATTAACAGAGGTTGTGCAGTTTCTGGAGAAGTGTAACATTTGTAATGACAGTTAAAAGAAATGATGAAAAAGACACAGGGTTTACAAAAGCAAAACTATGTAGGTTAAGCTTTAGTTAAGGGTCACTGAGATTTAGGAGCTGTGTGTTCAAAGACAAATATGATAGGCGAAACTTGAGTGTGTCCATACATGAGCAGACATCCCATACTGTCAGAGGACTTACACATCTAAAACCTTTACCAAGTTCCAGACCCCCATTTACAACATACTTCCTAAAGTAGTTCAGTCTTGCATGGCCTACACAAATTACAGTTTTACACTGGGTCACTCAGCATTTCTTGTAAGTGTTTAATCAATATCAGGCCAGCACAAGGGCATTGTAAATAGGACTATATGAGCAAAAGCAGAGGTGGTGACTTATTGGTGTGCCTAAGAAACCTCAACGTACACTCGATAATACTTCCAATACTGAGGAGCAGTCTCTGTGCTCATTTGAAGTCCTCTCTCTTTCATTCTCTCACACTCTCTTTCCAAGGTCTTCAGATGAAGTGGCTACCATTTCAGCACCGTTCTCTCTAAAAATTGGTTATTTTACTCATCTTAGTGAGTCTCGGCGCTGAGAGCCGGCTAATAGTGGCTTTGATCGGGGAAAACGCACTCCCTCAAATTCGCCTAATCTCTCTCATGCCCTCCATCTCGTTCGAGAGAGTTTTAACAAGTGCTCCTCTTTTTCTCTGTCTCACTGTCAGTCTTCCCTGCCCTATATCTTCACTATGATGTTCACTATGATATTTCTCTCTGTAGTTCGCAAAGCCTGCTGGGCGGCCAGATCTTAGGCTGGGATACGCTCTTGTTGACAGTGAACACCATTCCTTCCCTTCGTCGATAACGCATGCTAAGTAGGAGCCTGAAGCACCGCGGGGTTTCCTCTGAACCCTGCGGCCATTGTGATCAGCTACTTGGCTCGTTTCACGTGCTTGATCTGAAGGGAAAGCAAACACACAACACGGAATGTCTGGTGGCTGGGTAACTTATCAGGCCCAGACAGGAGCTCCCAAATGGTAAGACTGAAGCTTTCTCCGTCAGTGCATTCCTGCGGAATGATAACTCGGTGCTCAGAGAGAAGACTCATGCCAAGCTGCCATACGCTGGGAGCAGCAGAGGGATCCTAGAATTGGAAGACTGGGTTGTGTGCTTGTGGTGGAACTGAGTGAGAGGAGAACAATGAGGACACGAGAGTGTAAATTTGTGTGTGCACGCATGCTGGGGTAACTAAGGATTGTCGAACCTCTGGGACACCGGGACTGGTGAGAAAGAGAGCGTGAAGGAGACAATAAACAAAGATGTATAATAGAGGGCTTACATGCAAACTCATATTTGACGTCAAGGGAAAACTGTAGAAATTTCCTTTGGAGTTTCCCATACTGAACAATGGGCGAAACTCTGTGTACACAAACTGAACATTGACTGATAAGGGTCATATTAGACTCAAGATTAAAATGCTAGTTTTCTTATTCTCCATTTAAGAGTGGAAATAAATTCTGTTTTTCAAGTTCAGACAGTGATGGACAGCACATACTTCTGAGCGTAACACAGCATCACTGAACGGCTCAACATGCACGGAGATCCCAAAACGTTGATTAAAAAGGCAAACCCCTAAACCTACTTATGCCAATCACCTCGTTACAATGAACAATAAAACCTTACTTTCCGAATAGGACTCCAGCTTACCAGGCCAGTGTTTATCTCAGTGCTGTTTCTCTAGAACCACAGAACCCTGGAGTCCTGGACTCCAGCATGACCTGGAGGTTTGTCAGAGTTCCAGAGTTGAAAGTCTGCTTGTCAATTTTTTCCGCTTCATGGAGGCTGCCTGGTGGGACTGGGGTGGCCCACAGTGCATGGAAGGGGAGGCATCTGCAGAAAGGATGAGTGATACAGTGTGACTATTGAGAAGTTGGGGATGTGTGTCCACTGTGAGTCCCTACTCTCAAGCGGAGAGGCCGCGAGTTGGAGTGAGGCAGTAATATTGTCTGCAGTGTTTGTATATAAGTGTGAGATTCTGTTCACAGGGTCAGAATGCTCTAGTGGCCAAGTTCAGATGGCCGGAGCTCCCAGTATCCCCCGAGGGTGCACGGGAAATCAGTGGGCGGACAGGTATGGATCACTGACGAGAAGGACAGGAGTCTGATTAGCTCCACACAAATGCACCATACTGCCCCACTGCTCTAATAGGCAGTTCTAAAAATAGATTCGTATACACTCCCACTCGCAGCCAAGAGTGGTTCTGTGGCCGCGTACGCTGGTAGACAACACAGATGGCTTTAGGGCTACTGGAATGCCAGGTCACATGAGACTCAAATTCTGGCTGACGCACAAGTCTCATACCCAGACGCAAAACCCTCAAACAAACTACCTTTAAAAACACGCTCATGTGCTCTTGCGAGCAGTGTGTTGCAACATGCCCCGGAAACGCATGAACTGGATTATCCTCCACGGTTAGGAGCATCCTCTTAATTTGACAACACACCACTGAGAATTCACAGCTCAAACCGCTGCAGCAATATTACATGGTAACTCCCACCTCAACAAGGCCATGGCTTCCAGCCAGACAGTATTTAAGACTCTCCTGTACGGAGGGCAAGGCTAAAAAAAGTAAAGCAAAAATAACATAAGGGGAAAAAAGGTGGAAAGCTGGTATGGCCTTTATTTTTTTTTAGCTGTTGCGTTTCTGTAAATGCCACCATGGCTGGAAGCAGCCAAAAATGAAGGGGAAAGCTCCATTGGAGAGCAGCCTCTCACTGCTGATGGTGTCATTAGTAGTCTGACCATTTACTACTTCACCCATCTAGCCCCTTTGGCCCTGGGGTCAGGTTCTGATTAGCTTCGCTCCGGTGACTTATCAGATGGGTCGTCACTCTATTTCCACAAGAACAGATACATAATTCAAGTCATGGCATTTTTAGCATGACTCGTGCAATTCCCATGCCTTCTCCATGGCAATGTCCTTTTATTAAGCACTACAAGTTCTTTTTTTGACCACACAAGACTAAGTGAATATCACCAGGCTACGCTGACATTGAAATAACTGCCGCTAAGTAAGTCAGTCTTACAGAAAGGTAGAAATGGATGATTTCACATAATATAAGTAAAAAAAAAAAAGTGTTCTAACCGTGGAGGGACTTTCTTCCAACAAAGGACTTTCACAATTCCAGAATTCTTCATTCATCCTTTTCTCTCTAGTATGGAGCTCTGGCAAGGCATTGCTTTCTTTCGCCCAGACTCTCTTTTTCCAATCATTCGCTTCAGTGCTCACCTGCTGCCAGTCTTGAAGAGGCGAGCCACAGCCCTCATAACCGCCATCGTCTTCATCATCACCACCATATTTATCATCGCACATAAGTTCATTAGGGCACTAATTTTCACATATGTTGTTTTCGAACCACCACACTTTATCACACCACCAGACATGCATCCAGAAAACACTCATAAGACCAATATTGATCTGAAGTCATTTGCCCAGATGATCAAGCTCTAAATTGCTTGATGGCAGGTTCAAGACCCAATTTTCAACCAGGCCTGAGGCAAGAAATCAAACAATCAAGTTCATTTCTACTGCAGGGGTAGGGAACCCTGGTATTGGAGGGCCAGATTCATCTACCAAACCTGGTTATTAGCTAATAAGTTGAATCAGGTGTGTTTGAGTAGAAAAATAATCAAACTGGGCAGGAATCTGGGTGTACAGGACCAGGATTAACCAACCCCTGATCTTCTGCAAATAGCACATCAGGTCAGGTTTGCTAGCTTATTGTGAAGTACTTCAAAAAAAAAAATATGATGTAGCACATCAGAAGAATACATTTCTAGATAAAACAAAGCACAGAATATAATTCTTTGCTTAAATAATGATTAATTGTGTAATTATGAATCATAATCATACTGCAAAGTAAAAAAAAAAATCTTGACTATTTATTATGGATGGCAGCTGCCAAAGGACATTCACAGCAGGCCAGGTTGGAAGCATGATTATATATCCAGACGGGGGTTAGACAAGCATTAGGGCACACTCCAGCTGCTGCCATAGAGGACAACTGGCTTTCCAAACACCTGACAAATTTATCCCAACCAAGACAGTTTAAAGAGAACCAAGAGAACCAGTGTTTGCTCCTCATCTTCAATTTTCATAAAGTGTCCAACAACCAAGCACATCCATGCACAATCGACACTAAAAACAGATATTATTTGAGTTGGGAAGACTTCATGGATGACAAGGGAGAAAGGCTGAGTTTAAAAGCGCTCAAATCGAGCAGAAATGATCACTTCACCACTTCTTACCTTTGTGGAAGTTCGTTTATATTTCCTTGAAGAATGATTCTTATCCCCTACCATATTGATAATCATACCATACCTTCAGATGTTTTTTCTGAAAGCATAGAATATATGTGGATTGCTGACAGTGAGTGCACTGCTGGGCATATTCCCTAGACGTAAGTCATACTCCATAGACTTGCATTGATTTCCTCAAATTTTTAAAGGTATTTTTCTTTAGAATATTTATCAGAATCATAATATCTCAACATTCATAATATAATGTATGGTACTTTTGACCGTTTTTTGTTTTATTGATTTCTATTGTTTCAACAGTTAATTTCTTGCTAGCCTAATATGCGAATCACTATATAATGTAAGCACCAAGCTAACTGAGGTGTATCCACACTGGATTTAATATTAATTACAGCACTGACATGCACTGATACCTTTCAAACTGTTGTGATGCTAGCCACATACGATTGCAATAATAACTAGAACTGCAAGCAGTTATTAACGGGGTCCAAGGTACGGCGCGGTCCGCATCCCGGGCGCCCTCGAGCAC
>JBBPCZ010006035.1:0-15454 GCA_037974445.1 Brycinus macrolepidotus
AAGTTGCTCCAGGGAGACTGTCCCCTGTAGTTAGGGAATGGAAGTTGCTTTGGATAAAAGCGTCTGCTAAATGCCATAAATGTAAATGTAAATGTAATATAATGTTAAGAATTCAGTCCTGCTATACTGTAGACTGTAACGTGGTCACCCACTCTGAGGCAAATTCAAACAGAGGCCTGCATGTTAAAAGGCCAAGGCAATCTGAATAAACCCCCTGCAGTGATGGATGGGACCCGAGCGCAGAGCAGACATGGAGGTAGGGGAATAAAATACAAAAAAGAAAGAACAACAATGTGCAAATGCACTATGCTAGGAAAAACAAACAATCCACAAAACTGACTTTCCTAATCAAAAGGGACATGGAGAACAAAAAAACTTTGCAAGCTAGTTAACCCCACTGTGACTTTCAGAAACTCATGAGGCAACTGTAGACTAGAGAAGCAGCACGAAAATCAAGAAAAGAGAGTCTCTACCAAATTATCAGTCAAGTCTTTTGCCAGAACTCTAAAACACAGACTGAGAACCTGCTATCCCCCCTTAAATAGATGGAGAACAGGTGTACTATATGTGATTGCTCCTAATTACTTAGGAGCCGTCCTTTGCTCCCCTCTAGTGATTGAGGATGGTGTAGCTGTAAGCCCAGCCCCCCACACTTTTACAGCAAATATTCATTCACTTTTGGTAACTTTATCCTTACTAGGGCCACAGGTACCCGGAACGTATACCAGGGTCAATGGGCGCAAGGCAGGGACTCACCCTGGTCGGGGCGCCAGCCCACCGCAGGGCACACGCACCTACGGTCAATTTAGAATCCTAAATTCACCTGTCTTTGGACTGGGGGAGATACCGGAGACCCCGGAGGGGACCCACGCCACCACGAAGAGAACATGAAAACTCCACACACACACACACACACAAGGCCAGGACCCGGATTCAAACCCCCAACCCTGGAGGTGTGAGGCAACAGTGCTACCCACTGCACCACCGTGGGACCCTTTTACAGTCAATATTGGCACTGGAATACTGTTCTATTACTGCAGAACCCTGAGTGATAACACTGTCTCTCATGTTGCTGCACACACCTCAAAGAGACAGAAACATGTAAACCAGTAATAACTGATCATTCACTCTGGATCATTTTGTTTTCTATTAATAGAGGAGTTCAACAAACAGGGTTGGAGATATTTCAACTCTCGTGTCTACGACATCTCTACTCAGAAGAAGAGCTGGAGTGAGAGCAGGCAGGACTGCAGAGAGAGAGGAGCAGAGCTGGTGATCATAAACAGCAGAGAGGAACAGGTGAGAGAGAGAGAGAGCAGAGTCTTCTCCATCCTGGAGGTAGTGGTGAAATGAGCTTTCGGTGGTGATAGACTTTTGAGAGTCTGGTTAGACGGCTAGATGGCTATTGTTGAAATGCACATGAAGAAATGAAAAACAGTAGGTGGCAGTATACAAAAAAGCTACATAGTCACAGAAGTAAGTGGTCAACTTATTTATTTATTGTCAGGACAGTGCACAGCCAGCAGAGTGTCATGTGTCCCTGTTGTGTTGAGGACAATACATTCTGAATGATCTTACAAACATTCTTAGAAAGCATTTTCAAAAGTTTCTGCAGTGAGCGATCAGATAAAAAGTGTACACAGACTAAAAACAGACACGTCTAAATGTAGCAGGGACATGTCCGCAGTGTCGCCAAGGTTGTCAGCATAAATTAAGTCTTTTGTAATTACAAAGTTGGGCAGAATACTTTGAACCAGGAGTGAAGGCTGAATACTGAAATCGTTCTAGTTTCTGAGATTCCTCACATGGGTTTATGAGTCAACTCAGGCTTTAGCAGGAACTTCATATTATGTAAAAAAAGCCATCTGTTGAGTTTAAAGTATACGTATTTTAAAAGTATTCTCAAAGTAAAATGTAACTTTTTACTATTAAAAGAGACTGAGACTTCTGTGATTTGGACTGAATACAGATACTTAATTTCTTAATTCTGATTATTATCAGTATTTGAGTAATAGAGACAGAAAATACCTTTGTTTTGGAAAGGGGACGGATTACTTACTTGAGAAGAGATGTTGTGTAATGATGTGTTTGAACCCATATGTCATTGCAGCAGTTGGAGTGATGTTGAAAAGTAAAGTGAAGTGAGCTGATCTTCATGTTTATGCAAATTAACATCACTGTTGAAACAAAACCAACAATTTATTGTCAGGACTAGTCGGCGGCCGCTAGAGGTCGCCGTTGAACTCTTTTATGAACTCCTGATTTGGCTACCAGCTGATATGGATTCCCCTTAGTACACGTGGTGTTTTCTCATTGGTCCTTTCCCCTCGGGTTTCCCTTTTTACGTCTTTCCTCTTCCCCTAACCTTCACTTGCCATACCTTCTCTTCCCTTTGGTGTGCGTGTGTAGTGTGTTTGTTTTGGGCCCTCGTGCCTAGTTTATGTTGGTTTTGTTTAATAAAGACTGCATAATGGAATCTCGCGCTTGTGCCTCACTCCCTCTACGCTATGCGTACGACCAAACCCTGACATTTATTTATATGAGGTGCAGATGAACTGATCCCAGACAAGCCCCCACTTTATGTTACGTTATGTTAAAAACATGTCCCCTCAACCTTCCCACATCCAACCCACAATACCAATACACAGAGTCACAAGGTTCTCGACTGCAGATTTTTTTCATGTAAGGAAGCATGACTTCAAGTATTGCCCAAAGAAACAATCTCCATCCCAGGCAGAATACCTAAACAAAATAAAGGAAAAATACAACAACAAAGCCTCCCTAACATAAACATCATCAAACTCCCACACAATAAATCAGGCTACACTCTTTTCTGCGTCCCACCATAATGCTAATCTAAAGATTACGACACAAGGATGAGAAAGAGAACTACTGTTGTTCAGATATATTTAATCATATTGATCTATCACAATAACAGGAGTTCATCGCTAAAAATTTTGGTGGCAGTGAAGCATGGATTGGTCTGACGGACAGTGCCAAAGAGGGGGTCTGGAAATGGGTGGACGGCTCAGCACTGACCACAGGGTAAGAGCTCAATGAACTGACGGTTACCACTCCAGGTCTGAGTCTGAAGATCCCACTGTGACACCAAGACACCATTCTGATTATGTGTTTTTAGGTACTGGTGGAAAGGGGAACCAAATGATTATGACAAAAATGAGGACTGTGCTATAACTGGTTACAGGGATGCTGTATCAGATGTTGGAGTAACCTGGGCTGATTTTCCCTGTGATCACCCTGTATTTGGGATTTGTGAGAAAACTGTTAACTGGCAGTGAACAGCAGAAACTGTACAGAAAAGTAATCTGCATGCATTGAAATGTCTCAGTTAATAAACCTTATTTAACAACTACAAGATGTGAGTTGACTTCTGCTGAATGGGAAAATATTTAGATAAAACTTAAAAGTAGTTGAACAACTTGGACAAAAGTGTTTTAAAATAAATTCCAAAAGTCATGGCAGGGATACATATAAAAAAAACCCTTTATCTCAGACATCCACGTTGCAAACAGTGGAGTCTCTGATCACCAGCACACTGTTCGTTTTACCCGCAGAAGGTGGAACTAAGGGTCTCAAACCACATATCTTTGACAATCTATGTATGCTCTGCACAGGCATATCCTGTGGGTTTCAGTTTCCTGTCCAACATGAACTTTAACTTCATTACTAATACACGAAGCAGCACAACTGAAATACAACAAACAGCAAGAATTAACTGAAGATATGAGTGAATGAACCATGATTCCACAGTAACATGAGCAGTTAAGAGTATGTTAACACTATGAATCTTCACAGAGGAAATACACTTAAACATCTTACTCACAGAACACCAGCATTCCAGTGTCTACAAACTGTATCTGCAGGAACACAGAGAGGAGCAGACACAGAGATGGGCTTCTGAAAGTGCTGCATGGTGTGTGTCAGCCGGCTTTCCTTCCTGTCTAAAGGGCAGCCAATATATTGCACTATATTACACAGTGAAGACTGAACGTCTGCTTTTCAAACCAAAAAATAAAAAATGAACAATGATTTATATGTGAATTCTGAAGTCATGAAAGTCAGCAAATTGACTACACACACACATACCTGTACCAAATACAAGACATCATTATACCTGGAAGGATTCTTTACAAACTGTACAAACTGTATTCACACACACAGTGAAGACTGGAGATTCTAGTAAAGACTGAACACCTGCCACTAAAACCAACAAAAAATGGCAATGAACGAGGACATATATGTGAATTCTGAAATCATAGAAGTCAACAAACTGACTGATTCAAACTGAAGGAGGAATTCATATGAAGTTTTCTACACCAAAAAAAGATGAAGAATCTTGTGTGACTCCACGCTATAAGAGAACAATGACCTCAGGTACACAGACACACACACGCACACACACACACACACACACACACACACTTTTACTTTTATGGACCTAAATCAATTTAAATGTACATTCTTTACCAGCTGTATCTTAGAATGTAGTATGTATTTCTAGCCTCAACTGTGAACACTGCAGGGATCAGATGCTACAAACTGGCACTGGTGTTACTGGGGCTGCTGTGTGTTCTCCTGCTGGGTGCCATTGCATTGCTGTGGAACAAGTTCAACAACCTGAACACTGAGAGAGACCAGTTACAGATCAGTTACACCAACCTGAATATAGAGAGAGACCAGTTACAGAACGTGGGTGAGTAAACCTTTGTACATGTAAATAATTTGAGAAGCACAGTGTTCTGAGCTAATAATAAGTTTCCAATAAGTAATTGCAGTAAGTTTGTTGATACCACGGCTAGCTACGACCTTGCAGTGTGAGAGGTTGTGAGGCATTCTGAGTGTTAATATCACCCAATAATACCCTTCCAACCCAATCTCTTTAAGTGTCACTCTGCCTTACTTGCCTTTAATGTAGCAATGAAAACCAGCCTAATAAAAAAAACAAAAAAAAACAAAAAACAAACACAAAGTACTGTAATGCATAATGTCTCATAACAGGCAGGGATTCACATGACAACAAAACAAATAAACAAAACTCATAGTGACATAGTTTTCAACTGCAGGAGACATAGTTAGCACCCAGAGGTCTCATCTGCTCCCAGAAAACGTAGATATGCTTTTTTTTTCAGAAATATGACCCTATCTTAGGCTAGGCTGTGCAGTTGTAACCATCTCAGATTCTGTATCATGCTTGAAGGAAAATCTGGTCTCTCTGTACTTTGAGCACTGACAGTGTACTACTTTGATTTATGGTTTGCACTTATTTTCACTTAAAATAGACTAAGAAAAGTTTTGTTTATTTTTGTTAATTATATTGTTTTGATTTGTTTATGTGAAAATGATTTCAGTTAGAAGGTCAAGCTTCAACAAGTTAGGAGTTCATGCACCGTTATAAGGTTGGATGAAATTATTGAGAATCATTCAAGAGAAGCCAGCCGTTTGAGTTTGTAGCAAAAACTTAGTGTGTGCGTATTGTTCTGTCAAGTTGCTACTGCTTATGATAATTCAAGCTTAATAATTAATAATTAATAGTAAAACTGCAGTGATCAGTTACATCATTTCAAAATGCACCTGCATTGTTTTGTGTTTTTGACTTTCAGTCAAATGAAAGGCTTTTTCCAGTCATCTATTTCATCTTTAAAGTTATCTGAAAAATCAAAATCTCATCTCGTCTAGTTCTTGTGAACCCAACATTGTGTATCGTCTCGTGAGCAGAGCTGAGTGTCTTGTCACACCCCTACCTAGGAGTGGTCCTTTGCTACCTTCTTGTGACCTTGGGTGGTCTAGCAGCCACCCCAGCACCCCTGCTGGACTCTTTCAGTATATACTGACACTGGAATACTGATCTACTACTGCAGAACCCCCAGTGCCAAACTCTGACAGTATAACACTGTCTTTCATATTACTGCATACTCATAACACAGACCTTGAACAGACAAACATGTAAACCAGTGATAGCTGATCATTCGTTCTGGATCTTTTTGTCTTCTATCAAAAGAGGAGCTCCTCCAACAGGGATGGAGATATTTCAGCTCTCATATGTACTCTCATATATCTCTACACAAAAGAAGAGCTGGAGTGAGAGCAGGCAGGACTGTAGAAACAGAGGAGCAGCGCTGGTGATCATAAACTGCAGAGAGGAAAAGATGAGAGAAAGAGAGAGCAGAGTTTTCTCCACTTTGGAGAAAGTGGTGAATTGTGGGATGAGATTCAGTGTGTTCTCCTGCTGGCTGCCACCCCAATGCTGTGTTTTAAGTTTAACACTAACCTGACTGCAGAGAGAAATCAGTTACAGACCAATAACAACACCTTGGTTATAAAGAGACCAATTACAGACCAGTTACAAAAACCTAGCAAAAGAGCATCATAGGTAGTCCACACTGAAACCAGAACGTGAGCGGAGCCGGAGAATAAGCATGATGGTCAGGAGCTCGGTGACCGCACACCAGACTACTGGACCGGCTGGTCTTTTAAACCTAGACACCCGAGAACCAATCAGAAGCACGAGACAGTCATCACATACTCAACTAATGAGGGGTGACTGCGAATGCTGGAGGTGCGGCAGAGGCAGAGCGGATGGGACAGGAATAGATGCATCAACCAAAATGTAATTAAAGTGGCCAACAGCACTTGCTGTTACACAGAGCAGGATGTAAGCATGAGCTTCAAATATACAAATAAGCTTAATTATATGCAAGAGTTATCACATTTGAGGCAATAAGAATAACAGTGGATCAATTTAGAGCTACACTGCACGTATCTAATGTATCATAGTGTTGCTTTTCATTATTGGTACACCTGTTATACACATATATTTATATGGTCTATATGGTCTAAGTGTTGGAGCTACTCCACCTCTAGTATTTCAAGCATCTATTCTGAGAAGAAGAGCTGGAGTAAGAGGACCAGAGAGGAACAGGTGAGAGAATTTCTGCAAATTATTTCATATGTTTTGCTCTGAGCAGGTAAAAAGTTCGACATGACTTTACTGAAGAGTTGAGAATAGGTCAGAAAGTTTGGATTAGTCTGACTGACAGGGACACACAGGGGGTCTGGAAATGTCTGGACAGTTCAGCACTGACCTCTGAGTAAGAGATCACTGAACTGACCCGAGGTGCAGTTTCTGATTTTTTACTCCTCACTGCTCTGATAAAGCACAGTGGATATTCTCATCTTCTTGTTTAGGTTCTGGAAAAGTGAAGAACCCAGCAGTAAAGCAGGAGATGAGGACTGTGTGGTAATTGGCTCTGGGTTTGATACTGTAAAGACCTGGGCTGATTGTCCCTGTGATGACCAGCTGTGAGATAAAGCATTTTTTCACTGACCTTTGAGTGTTTTGTTGAAGAGCAAACAGGAATTTGTGAACATGGAACATGGAAGAAGACAAAAGACTGTAACTAAATCCAAGAAATGTTCTTTCCTTGGAAAAAGCTGATTCATTTGATAAACAGGGCCTACATTCATGACATTATAATGCAAAAATAAAAACCTGAGGTCCACAAGCACATTTATGCAGACACAGTGCAGAACATGCCATGATGGAACTATAATACACACTCAGTGTGCATGAAATTAACGTCTATTTTTCTAAGACTCTCATCTCACTAACAGTCCTTTCATGAGGGCTAAAAGGTGTTTATGAGCTCAGGA
This sequence comes from Brycinus macrolepidotus, assembly GCA_037974445.1. Lineage (NCBI taxonomy): Eukaryota > Metazoa > Chordata > Actinopteri > Characiformes > Alestidae > Brycinus > Brycinus macrolepidotus. The sequence continues at coordinate 7,672 of JBBPCZ010006035.1, forward strand.
TATACAGAGAATGGTGCAATGTGATAAAGAGATAGCAGTGTTAATAAATGAAGTTCCTTCATATCAAAACCTCCTTCGGAATGAAAACAGAATGAAACAGAGTTTGTAAAACGCAAAGTCAATGACCACAAGTTGCCAACTAAACTGAATGGAATTCATGATTACTGCACGGTTAGGCTTGTATGTCAGTTTTGTACATAACACACATGCAGAATGTGTTCAGTTTGCACCTTATAATAGCACACAGAGCTTAGTACATCAGGGCCTCAACCTTCCTCATGCTCTTAAGACATATTTCCTGTTGAACCTCTTGACCTCTTCACAACTCTCCAATAAAGTCCTGATGATTCTCACAGGTTAGTCATGCGCTAAAGACGCCACATAAACCGAGTAACTGCTGGGTTGATTCAGGATTGTTTAAGCAAGAAATGTTTGGAATCGATACTTTAGAGTCCTGTTCTAATGTGTCTTCCTCATGCTCTTAGGGAGTTCTTCTGTCTTTTCTTGGTTTCTCTCACTGATTGTTTCTTGTGCTCTTCGGGCACATTTCCTTTCCACTGTTGCTCGGCTTGCTTATCCATACTCTTCTTCTTCTTTTTTTTCTTTTTCCGGCTTCTTATCAGTACTCTGGATCTAGCTTTTTGTAAAGCTGCTTTATGATGAACAAATATCTTACCCACTCTTTATGGGTAAGATATAAGCACTTTTCTTCGCCAAAATGTAAAAATAAATGTGTGTGTGTGTGTGTGTGTGAGAGAGAGAGAGAGGTTAAACACACTGGCATGCATAATCACTCTCAAAGCCTCCTTTAAAAACAATAATATTTGCATTTCATTAATAATCATTATCATAATCTCCAGGTTTAGTGTTGAACTGGAGCCTAGTGGTCCTCGTATAAGTGTCTCTACACTTCTATCGTCTACGGGACTGTTTTTTTTTTCCTCAGTGTTGCGCTGAAAATGTTTTGATCATCTGGTTTTATTTAAGGTGCAGCTGTAATTACATTCATTCATTTATTTTCTGTAATTCACCTGATGTGCATCTCTTTGGACTGTGGGAGAAACCGGAGACCCCGGAGGAAACCCACGCCACCACGAGGAGAACATGCAAACTCCACACACACAAGGCCAGGACCCAGATTCACACCCCCAACCCTGGAGGTATGAGGCAACAGTGCTACCGTGGGGCCTGCAGCTGTAATTTCTTTATTTATAATATTCTCTTTATTAACAGAAACATCTATTTTAAAGCCTTTGCTAATGCAACATTGTGTAGTTTAGGCTACTGATGCCTGTATTGGTGGGGTTCTGCTTTACAAAAGAAACCACATACCTGACCCATTACCTACATACACTCTGCATAGAGGCATTGTGTGGGTTTCAGCTTCCTGTCCAATGTGTGTGTTTTTTTGTTTACTCTGTTACTAATAGCCAGCACATATTGTACATTATGAAATATACAAAGTTAAAGCTGGAGTTTGTAATGAAAACTGAACACCTACAATTAAAGCAGATTACACTAAGATTACACAAACATGACCAGAGAGAGATCAGTTACGACCAACCTGACTATAGAGAAAAAAAAGTTATAGACCAGTTATACCAACTTGACTATGGAGAGAGACTCATTGCAGAAGGACAGGAGAAGCTATTTGAAATGGGTAGGTGAACATTTGCATGTTTAAATAAAACAGTGTAATATTAGAATCAAAGTGCTCTGAGTTTACAAAAGGAATAAGTTCCTCAGCGTCTGCACCATGTACCATGTGAATCGCACATCTCACAGGCTCCTCAGGCTCGCGTCTTTTGCAGGCATCAGTATCTAACACAATCTCTCTAGACTAGAGTTATGACCACATTTGCATGTGCCAATTAAAGCACAGCATGCTGCTGTGTATCTGAAAACCCCCAGATATAGACTATTTGAAACTGTTTATAAGCTTGTCAAAAGTCTTTTTAATTGGAACTAAGCCTTTATCAAACTGTTTCTTCAAGATTTAAAGATTCAAGAGAGTTTGTTGTCAGCACTGCCACATACACAAGTACACAGAGGGTTGAAATAGCATTCCCTGAAGCAAATAGTGTAGTGTACATAGACTAGGTCACCAAAAAAGAAAGACAAAGTGCAGACACAAAAACTGCTGCAACATTATATATCAGCATCAAAGTACAAAAGAGGCAGGTAGTGCAAATAAGAGTGTATTTCCAAGGTAGAGCAGTTTTAGAAGTTTTTAGCAACAAGTTTTTAAGGCAGTTTTTTATTAAAATGTGTCGGTGCAGTGAGTTTAGGGAAGCTAAAAGTGTCATGTGCATTGTATAGCAGTTCTGTACGAGGTCAGACCCTGTTCAGACCCCTGATGTTAGGTGCAGGCTCTGAGTTCAGGAATCTAACAGCTTGTGGAAAGAAGCTGTTGTGATGTCTGGCAGTGGTAGTTCTGATATTTCTGAACCTTTTTTCCAGACATCAGGGGAGAAAACAGTCCATGTGAGGGGTGGGTGGGATCTGCGATGCAGCGTTTCATATACAGTTCAGTGAGTGGTGAGAGGGACACACCAATGATCTTCTCAGCTGTCCTCACCAGCCTCTGAAGGGACTTTCGGTCGGCGCTGTTGCAGTTTCCAAACCAGGAAGTGATGCAGCTGCAGAGGATGCTCTTGATGGTCCCCTGGTAGAAGGTGTTGAGGATGGGAGGGGTAAGGCGGGCCTTACGCAGTCTCCGCAGAAAGTGGAGGTGCTGCTGGGCTTTCTTGGTGATGGTGGTGGTGTTGAGCGTCCAGCTGAGGTTGTCCATCATCTGCACACCCAAGTACTTTACACTGCTGACTTTCTCAACAGCCGAGTTGTTAATGTGAAGTGGGGTGTACGGGGTGGAGTTCCTTCTGAAGTCGAAGACCATCTACTTTGTTGACACCAGTCCACCAGCCACCTGACCTCTCTGCATGCGGACTCATCGTTATAAGCCCCACCACTGTTGTGTTATCTGCAAACTTGATAATGTGGTTTGTGCTGAATTGGGCAGCACAGTCGTGCATTAGCAGGGTGAACAGCAGTGGGCTGGGCACATATCCTTAGGGCGATCCGGTGCTCAGGCAGGCGGTCCTGGAGGTGCTGGTTCGAATACTAACAAACTGAGACCTGTTAGTTAGGAAATCCAGGACCCAGTTACAGAGTGAGGCGTTCATGCCTAGTAGGCTTAGTTTCCCCACCAGTTTCTGTGGAATAATGGTGTTAAATGCTGAGCTAAAGTCTATGAACAGCATTCTGACGTAGCTGTCCTTTGAGTTCAGATGAGAAAGGGTAAGGTGAAGGGCAGTTGAAATTGCGTCATCAGTTGTCCGGTTGGCGCGGTGTGCAGTGGGTCGAGCTGTTCCGGGAGGTGTGCCTTCATGTGCCTCAGTACCAGCCTTTCAAAGCACTTTATGATGATGAGGGTGAGTGCAACAGACTGGTAGTCATTCAGGCAGAACACTGATGACTTCTTGGGCACTGGGATGATTCTGGTAGTTTTGAGGCAGGCAGGAACCGATGCGTTGAAGATGTCTGTGAAGACTGCTCAGCGCATTCTCTGAGAACGCGTCCTGGTATATTGTCTGGCCCCGCAGCTTTTCGTGGGTTAACTCTGCTCAGAGTTCTCCTGACGTCAGCCCTGGGCAGACAGAGGACCTGTTCATTTGGAGGAGGGATGATTGTCCTCACTGGTTCCTTATTCTGTGCCTCAAACCGTGCGTACAAGTCATTCAATGCATCTGGCACGGAGGTATCACTGCTGCAGGCCTGAGGAGTTGGTTTATAGTCCGTGATGGACTTTATTCTCTTTATTCGTTGTGCGTCCTTGGAGTATGTGAAGTGGCCATGGATCTTCTGTGCATATGCATGCTTTGCCTCTTTCATAGCCTGTGACAGTGTGGCTCTGGCTGTACTGAGAGCCACCTTGTCTCTAGACTTAAAAGCAACATTTCTGGCCTTCACCGAAGCATGCACCTCTGCAGTGAACCAGGACTTATGGTTTGCCCGGCTGGTGACAGTTCTGGAGACAGCAACATCCTCGATGCACTTGCTAATATAGCCAATGACTGAGGCTGTGTATTCCTCCAGGTTCATCTTACGGTCATAGGTGGCAGCCTCTTTGAAAATGTCCCAGTCTGTGTGTTCAAAGCAGTCCTGTAGTGCAGAGATGGATCCCTGAGGCCAGGTTCTCACTTGTTTCAGGACTGGTCTGGTGCACCTGTGTATGGGTCTGTAAGCTGGGGTGAGGAGGATGGAGATGTGGTCTGATTGTCCCAGATAGGGGTGGTGTGCAGCCTTGTATGCATCGGGAATGTTTGTGTAAACAAGGTCTAACATGTTTTCCCCACTTTCTTTACAGATGCGTTGTTAAAATCACCCGCGATTATAAAAAATCCTTACTGCTTGCCTTCCCGTATAGCTTGCCCAGCGCATCGTTAGGTTTAGTTCCATTGGCATTAGCACTAGGAGGAATGTAAACAGCCACGATGATAGCCGAAGTAAACTCTCTGGGGAGGTAAAAAGGTCTGCATTTCACTGCCAGAATCTCCACCAGAGCTGAGCAGTATGCCGTGGCGATCGCCGCATTCGTACACCATTCCTTGCTGATGTAAACACTCAGACCCCCACTTCGCATCTTGCCGGACAATGCGGCTGACCTATCTACGTGGAACTGAGTTAGCCCTTGTAGCTGGATAATGGTATCGGCCCTCGTGCAACCACGTCATGGTTAATACACAACAGTGACGCATCTCTTTCTGGGAGGTCAGGAGCAGTCTTATGTGGTCCATTTTGTTGTCAATGTACATTTGACAGAAAAACAGTGGGAAGAGCTGGCCGTCTATGGTTAGCTTTTAGCCTAACATGGATACCTGCATGCTTGCCGTGCTTCCGCACAGTAAAGTGAAGTCTGGTGGAGTAAATTTGGAGAGGAATATACAAAGGGCTAAGAAAGTGGACTAAACCTCTCACTTTCAACCAGCAGAACCTCAGTATGGAGGTAAGTGTTTAATGGGGTTGCTATGCTTATTTGTTGGGAAACAAGAAATTAGACACTTTTGTTTTTGTTATCCGATGTAAGTACATATTAATAAGCACCCCTTCCACCCACCCCCCCCATTTAAAAATGCTTCCGACGCCACTGGTCTATATAATGTTTGAGTCCCAAAACGAATGCCTGTAAATTATTTTGTTCTTCTTTAAATTTTTTCACTATCAGAAACTGAGGAGTCATATTTGAGCATTAATATCTTGAAAAGTGGCCAAACAATGCTACCATGTCTTATTTTTATGTCTTCACGTCCACTTGGTTGAGACGTTGAATACTGGGGCAGAATTAATAAAACATTGTATTTGAAGAAACAAACAAGGATTGATGTTAAATGGGTGCAAAAACAATGGGTTTATAATACATTCAAACACACTCTCATTTAGGAATTTTGCCCTTACCAAATATTGGACCTTATCAAAATAAAAATGGCATGCAATATGGGCTTTTAATAGATTTGATGTCCATAAAACCTGTTTTTCTGCCATCCTACAAAGTTGAGTGAAGGTAGGAACAGTACTTGTAAAGATATTAAAGCCAAAACAGATCAGGGATTTTGAGGCTAAAAAAAGAAATATCAAGAACTGAAAAAATAGGAAAACAATGGATTTGTTTTTTTTTTTTTTGAGGAGTTCAAAGACTTTATTGAAAAGTTTACCCATACACATAAGGACCCCAAAGATTTCATAAAAGCAGAATGTCAGTGAGTTCATGACAATGGATTTGAACAAAAATATTTCACAGGCTTAAGTTTTAGGAACCATTCATAATAATAACTAATTCACTGAAATATGTCCTTGTCTTATCTTCAGGAATGACCACTGCAGGGATCTGATTCTACAGACCGGCTGTAGTGTGTCTAGTGCTGCTGTGTGTTTTCCTGCTGACTGCCATCATAGTTCTCTGGCTCAAGTTCAACAACCTTACTTTAGAGAGAAGCCAGTTACAGATCAGTTACACCAACCTGGCTACAGAGAGAGACCAGTTACAGACCAGTAACAAAAATCTCACTTCAGATAAAGAATACTTAGAGACCAGCTGCAAGACGGTGATCATGGAGAGAGATGGCCTTCAAAGGAAATTTTCTCATTTAGGTAAGCATTTTTTTTCACTCCCAAGTCAGAGGGCTCCAGTCCCTCCCCTAGTTGACACCACAATGGTGGAGAATTCAGGCACACTCAGTTCTGGTCTAATCCACTGACTGGCAGCCAAGCCAGGCTCTGGAGCACACTGCAGCGCCAGCACAAGTACTCGAGTTCTACAGAGGGATTATAGAGAGCGTTCTCAGCTGGGTATGGGAATTGTATCATTTCGGATCACAAGACCCTACAGAGGATAGTGAGGACAGCTGAGAAGATCATCGGGATCTCTCTAGACTGTGTTATGGATACTGAAAGGGCAATAGCATTCACCCCTCACATACTATCTTCTCCCTCCTTGCCTGTCTGGCAAAAGGTTACGCAGCATACAGGCATCCACTGCCAGAATGAGAGTTTCTTCTCACAGACCGTCAGACTCCACAACCAGAACTGAAACATAAACTGCACTCCCACACACACACACCACCAACACACCCCTCCCCCCGAACTTCCCTCTACTCCTCCTAACACAATGCATACACACTGCATATACATCTTTTCTGTCTTAAACAACTCAAACAACTCAGATTTTAATTGCCTCTGTAAATACCCTTCTATTTATTATACTGCGCATTCTCTGTCCTGCTGCTGCTATCAGGGCTCTCAAGTTTTGAAGACAGGCAAGAGTGAGATTTTGGGATGTCTGTGGCCGATGCGATCTGTGGAGCTGGGGGGGGTGGTTGGGGGGGCGTTTGGCTGCTGCTTGCGAGCGGATGGGGATGACAGTGACGGGGGTGGGGGAGGAGGGTGACGACCGTACAAGGATACCGTGCGTAAGGCATAATTAAACGATCGCAAGCCTTGTTGGCCAGATGCAATGGGCAGATAGATAAAATAGATTTTCAGCGTGAGAAATCAGAGGTATGACGTGAGAGCGTGAGAAGACAGCCAGATGCGTGTGTCTCACGCTCATTGCGTGAGACTTGAGAGCCCTGGCTTCTATATTTGCACAATTATATTTATTGCTGTCTACCTGTGTTCTGCATTTTTGCACACACTCTATTCTGCTAGAATAGCGTATCTCTCATAATACTGTATTGATTCAGACTAGTACGGTAGCTATTGTCGACTTCACTAAATGTTGTCTTGTCTGGTTGTTTTGTTGCTCTTGTGTTTTTTTCTTGCACTCTCTTTTGTCCTGTCATCTTGAGGTGTTCTGTTTCTGTTCTTGTGTTGTGCCATGGTAATGGAGGCATGTTGTTTCGTTTCACTGTGTACTGTGCGTGTTTGGTTGATCGGACAATAAAACCTCCTTAACTTGACTTGTTTTGAGGGGTGCCAAAAGGAAAGGTATTTGTTGGCTGATTGTGAATACACAGAACTGAGATGTTGCTGTTATTGCATGTATCCAGAGGACCAGAAAAATACAAACACAAACACAGCATGTAATACTAATACAAAAAAGTTAGCAAAGTAATACATTCACATTTAACAAACACAACCAGTACAAATGACTGAATAACCACTTTGAAAGCTTGAGATGTCCATTAAATGTTAGTAGTTTAAACATATTCATCAGAATCAGAATCAGAATCGTGTTTATTGGCCAAGTATGTGCAAGCACATACAAGGAATTTGATTCCAGTAGATG
>JBBPCZ010006073.1:0-15452 GCA_037974445.1 Brycinus macrolepidotus
TGCTTTCTGTTTATTAAAAACATAGTATTTACTGCTGAGTGCGTCCTCCCCTTTTTCCCTCCTTCTCGCCCCTGACAAGATCTAACATTAAACCTTGTTTCCAGCAGCTTTTGGACCTATAAGAAGGACCTCTGTGTTTTCTAATCATACCTCATGGCAGCATGTAAAATGTAAATAAAAGAGGTCCTAAGACTGAACCTTGCGGGACTGTATTTTACTATGGTGTGCACTGATTTTCTCCCATTAACACTTACAAACTGATAGCGGTTGGTAAAGTATCTAAACTAGTATAAGGCTGTTCCTGTGACCCCGACCAGGTTTTCCAGTCTGTCTAATAGAATAGAGTGGTCTATGGTGTTGAATGTCACACTAAGGGCAAGCAAAACCAACAAAGAAGCAAAGCCTTTGTCACTGAACAGTAAAAGATCATTTCCTATCTTTACTATGGCTGATTTGATGCTGTGATGGGGCCAGAATCCAGACTGGAATTTTTCACATTTGTGATTTTTATGCAGAGGTTAACATAACTGTTGGTCTAAGACTTTCTCTAAAATCTTAGTTAAAGATGGTAGATTAGAAATAGGTCTGTAAATTGAAAGTTGGCATGGATCAAGATTTTGTTCTTTTAACAGAGGCTTAATAACTGCTAGTTATACTAAGCGAGGAGTTTATTATGGTTAAAACAAGGCACGATTATTTCTGGCAAGACTTCTTTAAGTAGGTTTATAGGAACTGAATTGACTTTACAGGTAGAAGATTTTGATGAGAGGATAATGATAGTGAGTTCTGCCTGTTGAACTGGTTGAAAGGAAACCAGTCTCTGCTGCAGCTAAATTTTTAATGGTATCTGCATTGGCTGTATCAAGCAGCAGATATGGTGGAGTAAGACTTCTTATTTGAATTTCTTGTCTAATGGCTTCAATTTTCTTGTAAAAAAAATCTATAAAATCATCACTACTATAGACTATATAGCTTAATGGTGAATCACGATTAACACTCTAATTTTTGAACATTTTGCTTTAAGGCACGTGTTTGATTACCAAGGAGCGAGTGTTTTCTGTCTAATTCATTTACGTCTTAAAGGTGCAACATTATCTAGAGTGGATCAAAGCAAGTTCTCTAAGCATTCAGTTAGGATATCTAAGTCCACTGAATCAGATTTAGTGCCAAATGGGGTTGATAAATCTGCGAGGTTTTCAATAAAACTAAGAGCTGTGTAAGACTAATATGAAAGAACTCTTTATCCCTGATGTCCTGTAAACAGTAATTAGAGGAAAAATGTCTAATTAGTATCTAGATTAGTTATGTTAAGAAAAAGAATTTCAAATAATAGAATAATACCACTTATTCTAGGATTGTGTACGTAGTTAAAGCCAGTCAGGGTGGCCTCATTTACTGCTACAAACTCATTAGGTGTAATCCAGGTCTCTGTAAGACATAAGGCATCAAAATTCTGATCAGTGATTATTTCTTCAGGAGTAATCTTATGTTAAGCAGTCCCAGCTTTAGATCTAAAGTGCTGTCTTTGCTGGTTATTTGAGAGAGATTGATTAAATTATTAAAACTTTTTGAGGTTTTTCTCCTTTTCTGTTCAGTTCAGGGGACAGGCACAGTCTTGATACAGTGGGACCTGGGTGGTGAATCAAGGCAGCTAGCAGACGGTCGGTTTAGCCTGTCTGTCTGCTGCCTGGCCTCAGCATTGGTTTGTCATCAGCGACTATCTGAGCTGCACTGCCAGCTAGCTACCAGGCTATGGGCTATGCTGCAAGAAATGAGAGCAACACCCTCCCGTGAGGGGTGGATACCATCCTGAGCCAAGAGACCAGGCTTGCCTTCAAACATGGACCAATTGTCAATAAAACCCACATTGTTTTCAGAGTACCGCCTGGACATCCAGACTCCTGTAGGTCTCAGAGCCATGCACTGGGATGGGGCCAGAGCATATAATGCAACCAGACATTGTCTGGGCTAATTTACACACTTCTTTAATGTTATTCTTAGTAAACAGATACATTATTTAAACAGTAAAGATTGATTTTCTGGGAGAAAACATGATGATTATAATAAAAAAACCAGAACTTTTCTAACTGTCAGATATATTTTGGTGTGTGTGTGTGTGTGTGTGTGTGTGTGTGTGTGTGTGTGAGTGCAGTTCCACACACTACAGATGGCAATGAATGTAAGACAGTGAGGGAAAACTCACCCACTGTTAACATTGGTGTTCCTCCCTGTTATACTCCATTCGACCACACGAAGATGTGTCCTTTTTAAAAAATTTATTTGACAGCACTTTATTTTGTGAGGTGAGGAGGATTAACAGTAAATATGTTTTTGTGCAAAAGTATGGTATTATTTACTATCCTGTCTGCAAAAATGGGTCCAAAAAATACCGGTTCATAATAACTAAGACACAATAATCTTAATAATCAATATTCCAATAATCAGTAATTGTTTTGTTGTTGTTTCATGCATATATAATTCATGAACAAATACTATCCAAGTCCATTACTGTTTAACATTTACATTATGAACATGCTGGGATAACTGTGTGAAACAGAGTGAAATATATACCTGGCCAGTGTTCAATAAATCTACCCATGATTATTATTATTATAGTGCGTAAGTTTGGGCAATATGTCACTACTCTGAAAGAATGCCATTTGTTCCAGATCTAAAACAGCTACAAATAATCCTGTTATAGCCTGACAACTGATGCTCTTTTTAGCTTTGCCAGAACTGGCTAAAAGCTCAAGGCCTCAACCAGTTTTTAGTAAATTGTTCAAAAGCTAGAATAGTTTGGCAAAAGATCAAATAAAATGACCCCAGATATGGCTGTTCATGCGAAACATGGGTTGGAGTGCAAATTTCACTTCTTTGATTTGAAACTGGAGCTATAAGGCTACTGTTGTTAACACTAAATTCAATGGGTACCCACATCTTTTTCATAAACACATCCCCAAAACTTCACTCAAACCATATCCAGATCTTCATAAAAGTGGAGCAGACTTGTGGATGTGGTTTAGGACCCAGTATGACTTACTGGATGTGGTGACATATTTTTACAGAAACAATGTGGGCTGTTTGGGTAGCCCTTAAGTTCTAGTGTTTGTTAACAATGTTAGCCTCACAGCTCTAGTTCCAAACTAATAAAGCAACATTTGGACACTAAATTCTTTGCTGATTGATTGCATGTTGTGGAAAATCTGAATTAGATTGTTCGCTGAATTATACCCCTAAGGCAGACATGGTGGCAATCTTAGTAGTCAAAATAGCTGAAGAAACACCGAAGGTGCTGTGGTGAATAAATTCACCACAAAATTATCATGAAAGGGGTGTTTTTTTGCAATGGAAGCAAGGCCCACTGTGGTTAACCTTGCCGTTAACAGCTCTATTGTAGTCAGAAGGACAAACGTAGGTATTATGAGCCTATTGGGTCTTATCAGTGATGCTCACACCCCTAAGAGTGATGTGACTTTCCTCAGAATGAGTGAAAACAGTCACACTTCCTCCTAAAAAGCAATTAGCGAAACTTTCACTTAATGATTTTTACTGTCAGCAGGACTGGAATAGAGGTGGCCTTCCAGTGTGGAAAAACTGGAATTAATGTAAGTGTAAAGGGGAAAAAAGCAGAAGATTTGCTGATGTGGTGTCTCGTTCCCACACATAACCACACATATACACATATACACTCACATGCATGCATTCTTTTCCATCTTTAAAGACAAATCCCTCTATCACTTCTTCTCTCCATAACATCCAACTGCGAGGGAGGCAGAGAGAACACTATTGAGTGACACCTAATTGCAAAGCAGGTGCAAGTCATTCTTCTCTCTACCGCTGCGTGCGCGCGCGCACACACACACACACACACACACACACACACACACAGCACTCTTTAAAAAACCACCTGTCCTAAACACATCAATCCAGGCCTGGACCAGGCAGGACTGCAGACAGCAACGTCCACGCCACACCAAGATGGTACCCCCATTCATAATACACGGTTTAGTCCATTTACCAACACTTTACTGGCACGGTCCAACTCCAGGGCCTCCAGGGCAGCTCTGGAAGTATCTGATCAACACGTCTGACAGGACTTGGCCATTGGAATTGCCCTGTAGTTACACACCCACATTAAACAAGTCACCCTGGCGAAGACCAGACTATGGACAATGACACTGGGAGTCACCATGTGTTTTTCATAACATGGAAAATAGGAAGGCATTTGTTAATCGAGGGAGGTCACACTGCTGCACTTGGCTACATTTGGCTGGGTATCTCCCATGTGCTAATTGATAGCTATCTAGTTCAAATTAGCCAGTTAGCCAATTAATTTGGAATAACCATACAATGAAAAACCCACCTGCCTGAGGACCCTGGTTTTGCCAGCAAAGCTGCTATTGTCACTGCTGGCCATGATTTAAGTCAGTCATCCCTCCTCCATTGCAACACACCGAAGGTCCACCTCACACAGAAAAACTGCTCATGATGTAGGGCAGTGACCTTTTTCAACTCGAGGAGCCCAGAGCACTCGAAGCAGAAAAAACAGGGCATACGTCTTTTATCGAACACAATAGAAAAAAGGGAGGTCGGCCAACAAAAACACATCCAGCCTGAACTCTCCTCTACCTTAGCAGCATAGCCCCACAATTTAACAATCTCAGTCGCCCCAGCCTGGAAAACTGCTCAGAAAACTGCTCAGACAGCATAAGAAATGCAAGACTGCACTGAATCATTCATCTCTAGTGAACTGAATCACTTATTTAAAATATCTTTTTAGCCTGTTTTTCTAGATATTATACTTGATTTCTTTTAGGTGTCCCCCTTTTAAAGCTGACCACTTTTCTTTCATTTTATTACTTTTTCCGCGCAATCTAATTTATATTACTTTTTCTTTCATCTGTAATTGCTTACTGTGTACAGCAGCTTTGTTCTTCTCTTTTTTGTTGTTCTTATCCTATATGTAAAGCGCAGCATTTCATGTCTAAAAGGTGCTATTTGAATGATAATAATACTAATACTAATACTACTACTACTAATAATAATAATACGTTTTTTTGCTTAGTCGCTAATGCAGAAGAGTACCAGTTTTTCAATGGAAGGATTTGCTATTTTGAAAGCACTTTTGATACATTTTGGGCTTCTTTGCTTTAATCAATAAAACCAGTATAACACTCAAGTTTGCATTTTATGTGATGATAACTGTTAATTCTCCTATATCAGAAAGCAGACAGCCATGCTGGCTAAGTGACGAGGGAGGACGAGTCATTTTGTCTATCTGGGTGGGGGCTGGTAGTCAGCAAGCATGGAGGACTAAACTTACCTATGTCCCTGTTAATAACATCTTCAGCTGTTCCATGCTAGCTGGCAAGATGGCGGCCTTTTTGTGGAATTATCTTGTTTACTGTAGCGAATGCTAGCTGTGCCTTTTTCTGTTCTCACATGCTCAAACGTCTACATTTACACACAAATATGCAGAATCAAATGAAATATACATTTTTCTCAGTTGACTGAGCAAAAGTCCTTTTTTGTGGAGACTAGCAAAATGGCAGTGGCATTAGCGTTATGCTTAAAGGAAACAAATTCATGAATACGGACCCTCCATCCTAGAACCACATTCTGGTGCTCTTATTGGTGATGTAGAAGCCTTTGGTGATGGCTTTATCATCTTCTAGAAAGGTAAAGAATTTGCTACATTTTTGTTAGCTTCAGCTGCAAGTGTTACCACAGGCAAAGCTGACCAGGTCCTGATTTTAGCCAATGGTCCAATTTTCTGTTCTAGTCAAAAGTTCCAATACATTGTGCAGTGGAAAAATAGCTAATTGGTCAGTTGGTCTCTGTGGGGACTGATGAATGATGGAGGTGTAAAGTCCAGTTTCTCAGAAAAAAAATTCTATGTAATTCAGTAGTTCTTTCAGAGCTGCTTTGGTGTGAAGCGGGTCATTGCAGAGACTCAGAGTTCTTTACAATGGTGGTGAATGTAAAAAAGCATTGCAACATCTCCAACACAAATATATATTTTGTTTACTATCGACCCACAGAGAAACTGCATGTCTTCTCAATGTTTATATGGTATGGTGATGATGACAAAATAGTTGCAAATCTTAACTAATTCTGTTTCTTTGGGACTATTTTGCCTCACAATGCTCTGCAAGTACTCCTCCACCAGAAAGAGATTTTAAACACGTTTTAGACCAAAATCTTTTCAAAACTCTTTCAAAACAATGTCTCAGGCATCATGCAGCACATTTATATTTCATGTAATGACTTACTTCATGGAGCTTTTAGAGGTAGATTTTCTTAGTAAGTTTCTCTAGAATGGAGCGATTCATTACAAACCCACTCTGAACGACTCTGTTCACATCTCGACCATTTAATTATGCAGTTTAGCAAAATTAGCGGAATTGCCTTTTGTATATGCTTTGCTTATTCAATAGAGATTCTGCCCTCATCTCGTCTAGTTCCTCTGCTCTTTGGCATTCACGGATCAAGCCTGTGTTTTGCACGCACACGTTCTCTTTGCGCAGCCTCGCAAATAGTGACCTTTGTGATATCCCACAGCAAGGCTTCTGTCTATATGAGCAGGAAACGTGTGTGTGTGTGTGTGTGTGTGAGTGTGTGTGTGTCGGGAGCCAGGGAAACAGACAGTGGGGAGAAGAGGTGAAACACAAGACCTGAAACGAAATGTTACGGAGCAACAGGGTTGCGTTTGGAGAAGCTTCCAGCGCTCGCTGCTCAAACAACAATGGAGGAGAGAAAACGTGTCTGAGAACATCAATTTTGCTAATCGTGAAAAATGCAGGCTTTATTTCTTTATTTGCTCTTCCAGAGGCTCCAAAAGCACTTCCTGGTTCAGTATGCGGACCTCGTTCTCAACAGCCGACAAGTTAGTGTGAAGCAGGGCAAGGAGGGGAGCGGAGTGTATTTATCAATAAAGACGTCCTGATGTTAAGGAATACAAAATACACTTATATTCATTTTCCCCACTGGTGTAGGGACCCGTCTCAAAGGGCTCATGGTCAGGCTGATAAATTGGATGGTGGTGCCGCAAGGGCCCAACAATGAACTCCGTCCTTCTGCAGAAGTGTTTGAGAACATGTCTACTTATCAGCGATTGTGGCTCACATCTTTGGACAAATTATCTTTGGGTTGAGTAGTTTGTTACACACCAACACAGGTGGTTGGCCAAGGGCTTCTAGGAATGCATGGCATAAGCTTTGCAGAAGAAAAAGGCATTGAGAAAAATAATGTGCCTCTCTGTCTAAAGAAATTGGACCATTCAAGGGCGCTTCAATAGCGGTGCCTGGTTTAGGTGGTGATTTCTGGAGCTGTGGCCATTCGTTGCGAGCCTAATCACACAGTTTGTGACATTCTTCAGCGATGGTTTACACATCCGTCCTAGTCACGTGATGCTTCCAATGCTGGAAGGGTAAAGACCAGCACGTGCTTCCTTTAAACCCAACTTCATTGGATGGCTCAACATACTTGGAAGAGAACCCTAACTGCTAATACTGTTACATCAGGGTATATATACCTGGGCCAGATAACATCACACTGAATGACAGAGGGAGATAGAGGAACACGCTACCAACCCAGAGAGAGCACATTCTTGGACTCCTGGCCATGGATGGCAGTGGCATCTATGGGGATTCAACTCACAATCTCCTGAAAATAGGGCCAGTGCTTAGACAGTTGCACCACTCAGGAGCCCCCAGTGGTCAGTTTCTGACCACAGAACAGATATTCTTGGGGATGGGTGTTGCTGTCTCCATTTTGGTCATTTATTAATTTTGTTTACATTATCTGAGAAGACTCACTGCTGTTTACATTCAGATCAATAGACATAGACCAAAACACTTACAAAAGGAGGGATTTAGGTACACAAGCACCTGGCCCTTTGGCCATAGTGCTTTTTTTGGTGAGTCTAGTGCTCCTAGTTCTACAAAAACTTTGTTTGGTTTTGTTTCATTTCACACTTCTCTGGGTGACACTTTTTTGATACCCCAGAAGAAAGTTAGGCACCTGTCACACTGAAGGTGTCTGCATAGCCCAAGTATACAGCATACATATGTGCCAGACTACAGCACCACATGTATATTCTTTTGTACACTTAGAAAATTGAAAATCAAAAAAATGTCATTTGATATTTGCATATGACTGCATGTTTTTGGATGACTGTACTGTGGACCTACAAGCTTATAAAGTGGCCAGTGAATGGACAAGTGCATGGTGAGGGTATTTTTTGCAGTTAAATACAATATGCTATTCATTTAGTCTTTCAAAGAGAATTAATTCATAAAAATGACTGGGAAAAAAAACACTTTTTAAGCAGAAACCAATTTCGCGTTCAGTAATAATATTTCCGCACTTCTTTTTATACCAGATTTTTGCTTTAAGATAAGTAGGAAACAATTTGCACTTTCTTGTTATTTTACATGGCCTACACATGGCAATATTTGGAGTGTACTTCACATTACAAAGGGTTCTTTCTTGAAGAGCTGCTTGAATTTATTTATGCAAATCTTTATCCCTTTGGTCTAATAACGGCTTTCTGAAACAGCTACTAGTTTAAAGTCTCTGCGGTGCTTTGGTTCAAGGAACTAAATGGATAATTGATCATATATTAAGGGGCTGAGAGAGTATGGAAGTGTAAAGTCTGGTTTATCAGGTTTTAGAAGCTCCAGTGAATGCACAGTTTAATTTTTTTTCTTCAGTAATACTAATGTTTGTATAATAGACATGGACAAAACTGGACAGGATGTAAAAGTATAAAATTGTTTTTATTCGATTTATTATTGTGGCAGTTTTACAGGGCATTGGCTTGCCTGACCTTGTGGTGAGATGGGAACAGTTTTCACAGCAAGGGGATTCTCAGCCTTCCCCTTTTACTTCTCATTGCTCACTAGCAACTCAACACAATAAAGTGTCCCCTTCACTGCTTTTTGTGGAATTTCGAAAATGCACATTCAAAAATCTGTATGAATCTAAAAACAAATTAAATATCAAAAAAACGTTTTACACCTGGGTGAGGTGGATATGTTGGTTTATTGATAAAGGAGGAGCATGAAAACCAGGGGAGAAAGCACGTTTTCCAAAAAAGTGATGAAAGTGATGACATTGGGGGAATGAAAATCACACATTCCTGGTAATTCTAAATGAAAAATTTTACCGATCACTGTGTATTGACGTCATAGTGGCATTACCAGTGGGTTTGGTGGACAACAAAGTTTGGTTTTGTTGTCCATGTTCTTTTAGACTCCGAGCCTTGGACGACTGTGGCATTGCCACTTGCTCCCAACAAAAGTTCTACCATATGGGGTCACTAACATCCAGAAAAAAAACATGTTTAAACAATGACTTGGGAGCATCAGGCTTGCTAAAATGTTACTGAGTTTATGACAAAGTTTATCATTGTGGATAAAGATCAATTTGCAGAAGCACAGCACGATTGAATTTTACCACCAGGATAAAACACTAACACTAATGTGATAGCATAAGGTCACTAAGAAGCTGTAATGCAAGATCAGAGCTACTCTAATGGTGTTTGTTGTTGCTGACAAAGTGTATGAAGTAGCACCATAAACCCAAGAGATGCAGTGGAGCTATTACATTTAATGTCGAATGCAACTCGTATAAACATCCCATATGTCTTCATAGATGCTAACTCACATAATGCAAAAGGCCGACTGCGTTCCACCTCCAGCTTTGCTAACCCTGATTGATCAAGCTCTGCTGTTTTCCCAATGCAGGCTGAGGACAGTGAACAAATTAAAGAGACGTTTTGATGTGATTTTTATGTTTAATCAATCAACACTCTTGGGTTTTTATCATGACGGGATTTCAGGAGAGGGGCCAATATTGATTCTACAGTGTGGAAAGATGAGTGGACATCAAAAGATCAGATGGGTGCTATGGGCACACTTTAAAGATATGACAGAATCTTGGAAAGTCTGGATTCTCGTTTAGTTTTTTTGCTGCAGCATGTAATTCCTACTCCATAGATATGTTTAAATGCTTTGCTGATGGTGTTTAGTGTTAACACTGAGACAGTGCAGAAAACTGAGATTACTGATAAACATTTTGACATGTATACTAAAAAGAAACCCTGAACTCTGTTACTTAACGCTGACCTAACCGTGTCTATTATTATATCATCTGCACTGGACATTGCCATGTAATGGCATGCTCACACTGAATAGTTTATAATAGTGTGCAATGGCTGCATTTAACACATCATGACTGTGAATCTACACCTTGGGCTAATGGGAATCAGCCCCATTTTAAACAATTCTCATTTTTCTCACAACCTGTAGGTGACATTGTTGTTCGCAGGTGCACAAGACTCAACACACTGGATGCCAGGATTAAACCTCATTTTGCTTATTTTGCTTTTTTTCCTTCAAGATACAAGGAGAGCTGAGCCCTATGAGCCCATTTATACCAGCAGCCCCTGCATACTGTGCCCCCTCCAGCTGTTCCACTCCATGACAAAGCTCTCCATTTCCCCCTGTTTACCAAATCTTTTACATTCAGATCTCCAAGATAAGGCCCTTCAAGTCCAAGTTCCCTCCCAAAAATTCTGCAAATATGGCACAAGCCATGATGGTTTTATGGAGAAAAATGACAAAGGAGACCTTCAAGTCAAAGTTCTAGTAGTTCTCCTCCCCTTCTGTAGCACAGTTATCGTTCTTCAGACACCAGCCAACTGATTGACTATCCTGTATCTTTGTACTTAGAAAAAAATAACTGACTCAAAAGACATTCAGGCTTGCACAGAAGACAACAGGGAGTTGCTGAATTCCATCAAACGCAGTGGCAAACCACTTTAAAAAATACTTAAATCATTTCTTTGTCAAAGTTGTTATGTAGTTGTTATATATTTCAGTGATTCTAGAGCTTAAGATATTTGTGGTAGGAGTTTTCACCAGCTCCACCTGATTGTCATAGCTAAAAGGTAAGTGATGACAATCACAACCACTTTTTCACTATGTTGCTCCAGAGTATGAAAGTTAGAAAAAATGTCAATGTCTATGTTTTGGTAAGACATATATCCAGTCATACACAAAAGTTTTGGCGCCATTAAACAAATGATGTCAATAAATCAATAATAATAAGAAAATAAGACGATTACTGTTTATTTGTTGATTTGAACATATTGGGGTAACATCTCATCCTGTGTTGCCCCTTCCTGCCTTTGTTTTTCCCTGTGCATTGTGGCTTTTGTTTTGGTTTCCAGGTCCGCCCCTGTCCTGCCCTCCTGATCGGTGAGTTCACTAATGTCTGTAAACTCTTCTTTCCCTGGTGTTCCCCTTCCATGCCCTGTATAAGTAGCTTTGTCTATGAATCCATGTTTGTCAGTCCACCGTGACATTTCTTGTGATGTTCCCTGTTGCGTTTACCCCAGTGATTTTGTATGTTGTTTACTTTGTTATTCTGTGTGTATGTTGTTAGTCTGTGTCTTTAGTGTTTGCGTTATATTATTAAGGTCCGCCTTCACACATACATCCACTTGTACTCCTCCCTAAACTCATTAGATGGACCATCCTAAAAAGCTAGATGTAGCAAATGAGGGCCACAAGTATGTGCTGTGTTTACGCTGACCTAACCATGTCCATTAATATGAGATAGAGAGTAAATAAAATGGCTATATTTATGTTTCAGACATTGTGACCCTTTGTTCCATTCACCCACACTGAAAATAAATTTCCTTTAAGCATTGATTTTTATTATCATAAAATTGCTCTAGTGGGCTTTAAATAAAAGGGTTATTGGATTTTTCTTGGAGCACCAGAACTGATCTTGAAGTATAGCTAAACAGATTACTATATAACAACCAAGACGGCACTTGCACTGTCTAAGGGTAAAAATGCAGGGCCTCAATCCCGCCATGGGTTCTACCTTAGCACACACTTAGCAAACCCAGAAGAAATGTTTATATGCGCCAAGAACAATACATTCACTATATTTAGTGCAATACTTTGTTGTGTGAGGAATGAAGAATAACAGAAGCTCCATTTGAAGTTCAAAATGATGTAAGTTAGCTGGCTTCAGATGAACAGCTTAAGGAAAGACGTTGTTGAGGTTGAGTTCTGGCTTTTATAACTCTGGACCGACCACCACAGGGCACACTCTGGAAAAGATAGTTTTCAGGGCTGATGAGTCCAAGATTGTAATCATTCAAGTCTGAAATAGAGGGTAAGTGGAGGCCAATCACTTTTTATTGCTGATTAAGTAAGGGAGGTGAACACAGTGTGTGTGGAGTTGTCTGTATATAATTTGCCAAATCCTGCTCCTGTAGTTCACCTGGTCCTGGGTATTATAGCATTTTCCTGCTCCAGCTCACCAGACTTCATGGACTGTCTAAGCAAAACTGCACTAAAGGCATCTGGGGTCTCCATGTACATTTTTAGGAAATGAGGTTCTGGATTACAGCAATAGTTAATGTAAAAACTAAAATGCCTCCTTTACCTCAAATATAGTTGATGAACCAAGCCATACTTGGAAGTGTGCTGGAATGACAAGATATGTAATAAGAGCACGAGGTAGCGGCTGTGTCCAAACTCATCGCTGCATTCTGAATCAGCTGTAGAATCCTGGCAGTCAGCCAGAAGTGCATTGCAGTAGTCCAGTCTTGAGATGACAAGTGACTGAACAAGTATCTGATTGGCTACAGTGGTGAGGAAAGGAGGAATTCCTGCAAGTTTGGGAGAGATTACTAATGTGAGAGTACTTCAACCAGAACTAGCAGGAACATACTACAAGCAGAGCTAGCAATGTAGCAAGCGTAGACTGCTAAAATCACCATCCACTGAGCCGAGAAATGTGAGGAGCACCAACAATATTTTTGGATGGTAAAGGGTGAAAAAGGTTGGGAAACACTGTTCTAAAGTCCTCCCAAAACCTCCCATGCTGACCTTTTTTTTTTGCCACACCTCACTGAAGGTCAGTGTTCCTAAGGCTACGTAACACAAACATTTCATATCGACTGATGCACATTTAGGCCTATAGGCTTATTGCAAAACGTGTCAATCACCATAACATGTTCTGAGGTGAAAAGACATAAAAAGTGATTAAAGCAGCTTTTATGATCACTGATAAATTATGACAAATGTAACAGTCTCACCTTTTACAGGTATACCTGGCCACTAGGTAGCACCCCAGGTGCTACCTCAGCATCTTTGCACAAACAACCCTTGCTGCTAGAATACAGTAACTCAGATACTGTATTCACCCTGTATTCAGACTGTTACTATTGTTAACTTGCACTGTATGTTGTCTTGTCAAATTGTATTGTTGCACTTGTG
This sequence comes from Brycinus macrolepidotus, assembly GCA_037974445.1. Lineage (NCBI taxonomy): Eukaryota > Metazoa > Chordata > Actinopteri > Characiformes > Alestidae > Brycinus > Brycinus macrolepidotus. The sequence continues at coordinate 13,305 of JBBPCZ010006073.1, forward strand.
TCTCTTTGTGTTGCACCATGGTCCTGGAGGCACGATATCTCATTTAACTGTATACTGTGTGTGTATGGTCGAAATGACAATAAAACCTACTTGACTTGACTTGACTTGACTTTATTCCTCCTGCCGCATATATAGAGGGGGAGGGGAGCAAGAACGGGGCTGCTTGTTGGGCTCAAGTCATCTGACACTAACCTGTCATAGAAAAAAAGCTTGCTTTAGACATTGCATGTATTTTTTTTTCTTTTTGTTTTTTTTGGATTCCAGTTTATGAGGCCTCCGCCGAGGACGTTGGAGACATCACCCTCTGGGATTTATTCAATAACTGCTCATCATAAAGGCAAAGGAGCACATGAATGCTGGACTGAGCTAAGCTCTCGAACTTTGTAGGTATATTTTGTATATATTGTGTGGCAACATGTGTTGTGATATTGGGAGTGTGTTTGCTCAAGCAAACTTTAGTCCCCCCTTTCCTTATGCTAGTAAACACCCGTTTTGTGTACAATCCTGGGTGGTTTGTCACAGTGGCGCCCAACATGGGGTCTGACTAATAGTTTGTTCGCTTGCATACATTGTTTATTTTGTGGTGATAGAGAACCAGGCGTAACCATTTCTAACTTCTATTGTCTGATAAAATCACTGTCACTCCCATTACATCATATCTAGTCATGTCTGAGGCCAAGTCAAATGGTGTGCATAGTCCAGACCCAGATTTCACAGCTGGTCCGTTTGTCACCCGTCACGACCCAGAACAGCAGCTCATAGATACCATGAGTGGCCTGTATCTCGAGTCCGAAAACGAGATGGGGAGTGAAACCCTTGTCTTGATAATGCTGCCCACTAGAATGAACCGTATCAAGGTGAATATCAGGTCAAAGGAAGGGATGGTAAAAGGGCGATTAGAACAGTTAGTGGGGATGGTACAAAAGCTAGCACAACAACTTACAGACAACAAGCAAGCCAGTAGGCGAGAGATGATGACATCAGAGGCTATGTTGAGGAGAGGTGTAGTACCGTGTAGTAATGCTCATGGTTGAGGCACAGCTGCATAATTTAGGCCAGTCGTTGGTCAACTGTATGAGGAGGAGAGACAGCCAACTCCAGACCAGACTTGCTCCCTGACCAGTGGCGACCTCTATCCTACAACCTTGACCCCAGCGCTGGCACCTGTCACTGCACCACTCAGAAGTGATTACAGACATACCCCTGAAAGAACGACTTCCCAGTCTAATAATCCCACCTACTTTTCTTCATATTGGGTCCCAATAAAAATAGATTTTCCCAGGTTCAGTACCGCTCAGGGAGAAGATCCACTTGCTTTCATAGAATGCTGTGAAGAATATTTGGCCATCCATTTCCTCACCAACAGTGAAATTATAGCCATCCTGTCGTCTGTTTTAGAGTACATTGCTAAAGACTGGTGGAGAGCTGTGAGAGTGACCATAACATCATGGGCTGATTTTAAAAACGCATTCCTTTGCACGTCCTTCAGCAAAGATCATGACCTGGAGGCAGAAAAGAGGATGAGAGGATGAGTGCACAGGTTGGATGAACCCATACTTATCAATATTGCTTATCAGTACTGAGCTCTGTATCTGAGATGGTGGCCGCAAATATCAGAGTGAGAGATGGTACAAGCCACTTTGAGGAACTGTAACCCTCAGATTGCCAGCTTTCTGCGCAGCACCGTCATGGTGATGGATGAGCTTGTGCGTCTGGGAACTCTTGTGGAAAAGGATTTACAAGCAGCCAAGGATTACTGGCAGAAACAACCTTCCAGCCCCGCTCCCAAAAAAGAGAGGGCAAGGCCTGGTCCAGGAAACCTGGGTGTAGTGAATGTTCTACCTGCAGTTTTATCCTCCCAGCTCTGTATAAACTCTGTTGCCTGTCATGCTGTGGTGGACTCAGGGAGCACCTTTTCACTCATCTCAGAGGCCATGTGGACAAAAAAGAAAACACATGAGAAATGCTTACAGGTGAATGAGCAGACATTTAAACTGGTGAATGGGGAGTTACAGACTGTGATCGGCAAGATCAAAAGAAGGTGCAAATTACATGGACATCAGCTACATTCTCAGAATCAGAATCAGAATCAGAATCAGAATCGTGTTTATTGGCCAAGTATGTGTAAGCACATACAAGGAATTTGAT
>JBBPCZ010006102.1:0-10733 GCA_037974445.1 Brycinus macrolepidotus
TATATAGAGAGAGAGAGAGAGAGAGAGAGAGAGAGAGAGTGATAGATAGACGGATAGTTAAATAGATAGACAGAAACTTTATTTATCCGCATTGGGAATTTCAGATATCCAGAAGCTCATTCATAAATAAAATAATAAAAATAGATATAATACCAAAAATGGACAGAATAATACATAGAATAATTCAATAACGATAAAAAGTGGGATAATAAAAAAAACATTGCATACAAACATTGCAAGTAAAACTAAAATATGAGATGAATGCAGGACGAAATGCAAACAAAATTAACAACACATTTACATAACAAGCAGTCGTTTTCCTCCCTGCATGGGCAGGTTCAGGCCTGTGCTTCTTTTTTCTGTTTGCATGTCAGAGGATGACAAATGTTTACACTGTCCAATATTTGAACCTAATTTTAATCATAATTTGAATTAACTTTTTACATTTTTAATCTAATTGCATTCATTAAAATATCTGATGACTCCATTTTTATTCCTCCAGCGGAATGGCCACTAGGAGGCCCGCAGGAAGGGTTTCAATAATTAAAACTTTAAGAATAATTGAGTAAAATGAAAGATTTCAAGGTCTGAACGTGCTTTAAAGCATTAGGGGGACTTTTAATGCTGCTCTAACACTGTAGCCTGGAGAAAGATATTTGAATGCGGAGACTGGTCGGGTGTAATGGAGGAAATGGTCAGAAGATCTTCAAATCTGCACATAATGGGAGAAATGGTCGGCGTATAATGGAGGAAATGGTCAAAGCTTTGTGGAGAGGACTGATAAAAGGACTATAGGGTTTTTTTTGGAAAAAGGTAGGATATGGGCTCTTTAAACCTTTGCTGCCATTATCCAAACTGCAACATCCGACATGAAAAATAGTTGGAAGTTACTAAAATCTCCGCGATGGAGTGAGAGAGCTACTACAAAACAAAAAATTTTAATGGTATTAGCTTGATGCTAACGTAATAGCCCCATTATCGGGCTAGTGGAAATTAGCTCATTAATCAGAATGAGGTCACACCCACATTTTTGGCACTTTTCCCCTTTAGGATGAATTGGACTTCCCATTGATTGGAGAAATCACACTGTACAAATCTTGCTTCTGTTTGTAATGTTTGCAATATTTGTTTAGTTGGAAGATACTTTTTTCGGTGTATTTTTTATTACCTTAGTTTAGTCTTTCCAAATTTCTCTGTAATTAGTGTGGTTGCATCAGGACACTACTGTTCAATTTATTATTATTATTATTATTTTTATATTATTATCATTATTATTATTATTATTCTTTTTGTAGTTGGAATTTGGCACCTCTTCTCCTCCTACAGTTTTTGAAATATGGGCATGGTTCCAAAGTCGAAACGTCCGTTAATATCGCATGTGTATAACTTTTTGATCGGTTGATCAGAGTCCATGTATTGATCATTTAAAAAAAAGATTTTTGTGGTTGAGGCGGCCCTGTAATATATAAGGGGAGAGAGTTGAGTCGATTTCAAAAAGGGGGGCCCGGACAGAGAGTCTATGATGTTATGGATATAGCGGCCACACAGCGACAAGACAAAGAAAAACTAACAAGCAGTAAAACACACAGCAGACTCATAAACAGACTTAAAAAGACACTAAAGCTCAGGTCAGTTAGAAAAAAAAGACGTGTGTCACTGTTTCTTGTGGTTAAACTGAAAATAATCAGCCCGTGAATGCAGCTACGCATTCAGCCGTCCTTAACCATAAATGGTTTGCTAAAAGAGACAATGAGTTGACGCCCCTGTCAGCCCCTGAACAAACAGAATAAGAAGAGTGTTCATGTTGCAAGCAAAAAAAAAAAATTTAACCATTTTTGGGTGTCTCCAAACACTGGTTTTATAGCAACCATGCAATCATACTTCACATTTTCTTGCGGAAACACATCTAGTTTAACTTTATTGTAGAGTCTTAAGGGTCAACTCAGGGGCTCATTTCACTACATGTTGTACTTGTACAACTATGTCTGAGACAAATAAAGAATCATGAATCATGAATCTAGTTCACTTTATACAAAAAAGACCAACAAGCTAATAAAGGGAGGGGGCATTGGCAGGCAAGGCTGGGAGTCCTAATTCAATCAGTTTTGTTGGCTTCCACGGTCAGAATGAAGGACAATTACCGGAAATACAACCGTGTCTGTTCATAATTGTTTTGATTTGGTGGAAAGCCCAAGAGGCCTTTTTTGCAGATCTGCGCACCAAACACATGCACAGCTCACTGCGCTCTGTCCCGTCCTGAACGAAACGCCTACACAGCGAAGGACGGGGAGGAAAACAGCATCCCATATGTTACCCGCACGTTTGGAAAACAGCGTCTGCTCGGCCGTTCTGTTTACTCCCTGCACGCAAAGCGGCGCGTTGCAGATGCGCTCGGCTTCAGGTTTTTGTGCATATGTGTGGTAAATTATGCAGACACATGAATGCACTTCTAATCGAGAGCTGCTCACATCAGAAAAGTGCGGACGCAGCATTCCCGCCTTCCCAGGAGTGGCTGCTGGTTCACCGCAGGAGAGTAAGATAATCCCGCATGTCGGATGCTTTAATAAGATGTTCCCGGCAAACCGCAGCCGCGCGGCTAATCTCAGCTGGGGCTTGGAGGACCGCGGCGAGTTTCTCCAACACATTTCCATGTGTTAATCGAATCCCGGTGGAGTAACAGAGAGCTGCTTTAGCTCAGGCCCTCCAATCCTGATGTCGTTTACTCGTCAATATATGGATAAAAGTCCTGGAGCGCCGCGGGGGGAGCCGCACTTGCCTATTAGCGGGTGTTTGCGGCTAATCGCTGCGCGGAGGCCTTTGAGATGCCTACAGTAACATGCAGTCACTGTTACATTTTTTACAGCATTAATAGAACTCCAATGATTAATTAGTGGTCCAATTAGCTTGAAACACTCATTAGCACTCATCGCTCCCTTTTCCAATGATCTTCGTCCAGCTGATTTTGCTCCACTCTGCTGTACAGCATGTGAAGGCTGGGCTTTTCTTAGAGGTGTTACTTTTCCCTGCTGCTGCCCCCACCCTCTCCCAACAGCAGCTCTGAGACAGGTGAGCAAACTTCTCCTCCGCGCTGTAACTGACTTTCTTTCACACTTAACAAGCATGTTCACACACATTCACAGCCAAGTGTGGGAGTCAAAATGAGCAGCTGTGCAGAACAGATCCTCTCAGGCCTGACGATTCATTTTAAATCATCTCTCATTGTACGTCTGCTTTTGCGGTTGCCAGTCCTTAGCCCAATGCATTCACCATTATTCTAGTATTTAATTGCAGTTGCCAGTTACCCCAATGCATTCATGTTTGCCAATATTTACCTCAATGCATTTGCTATTATCCTATTATTTGAATTTATTTGCCGTTTTTAACCCAATCCATTCATCATTACTCAAGACTTCAATTGCGGTTGCCAATCTATACCTGTTGCCAGTATTAAATTGTGGTTGCCAGTCTTTAATTCAATGCATTTACCATTACTCTAGTATTTAATTCTAGTTGCCAGTCTTTGCCCCAGTGCATTTGCCATTATTCTAGTATTAAATTGCGGTTGCCAGTCGTTACCCCAGTGCATTCGTGTTTGCTAATATCCACCCCAATACATTCGCCATTATTCTATTATTTAATTGTGCTTGCCAATATTTACCCCAGTGCATTTGCCACTATTCTGGTATTTATTTGCAGCTTTTCACCCAATGCATTCATCATTATTCTGGTACTAATTCACAGTTGCCAGTCTATACCCCAATGCATTTGCCATCATTCTAGTATTTAATTGCGGCTGCCAGTCGTCACCCCAATATATTCGCTTTTGCCAATATTTTCCCCCATTGCATTCGCCATTATTGTATAATTTAATTGAGGTTACTTATATTTAACCCAATGCATTTGCCATTATTCTGTTATTTTATGGAGGTTACCAATATTGACTCCAGTTCATTTGCCACTATTCTGGTATTTATTTGCGGTTGCCAGCCTTTACCCCAGTCCATTCACCCTTATTTGAGTATTCATTCATTCACCAAAAATGCTTTGAGGTAAAGACTGGCAGCCACTTTTACCCCAAAGCATTTTTGGTTGCCAGTAGGGGTGGTATACGACGATATGGTACTATCACGATATTAGTAAAAGTACATTAAATACATTTTTAAATTACAAAATAATAATAAGTCAATTAATAGATACTTGAATCAATATAAAATCATGCCGAAAAATATTGTAATACTACACTTTGTTGATTTTTTTTCTCCTATGTCTAGTTACCAGTATTTATCCCAATGTGTTAAACATAAATGCTGCAAGGTTGTCCATATTTCTGACCGGACAGTGTGTTTATGAACTACACATGAGACCATATGTACTATATATAATGACAGTTCATTACATTCACACAAAGGAAGGAACGATTAGTGATAAACAAAACACCCTGGCTGTTTGTGTCGATGTGGACCACACGAATATGGTTCAAGGTTACTATGACAACAATCCTATGTATGGAAAGCCCATGCAAAGACATGCGCCTTAATTATTTATAGCTGAAATTTACACACTTCATCTGTCTGGGGTTTTTTTGATGCCGTGTGTATTTTTATCCTCTGTGCATTTTTAAAGGTGCCCCAGGAAGCAGCCTGTTGCTGCAGGAGGAGTAAAAGTACAGTTAGGAGTGGAGAGAAGAGAGACACAGAGAATGAAAAAAGAGAGAGAGACAGAAATAGATACGGCGTATCGAAGGGGAGGAATTGAGAGAGAGGTGATGATGATCCACTGAACATCAGCGATGCACTAACAGAGCGTGTGCATAAATTAACACTGATGGAGCGTGCTCAGGTCTTCTTCTGTCCAGAGGCAACACACACACACACTCTCTCTCACTCACTTATCATTAAAAAGACATTCATTGCACTTGTGTGTGTGCTCTGAAACTGAAACTGCATACACACATACACACACGCGCGTGCACACATGTCAGGTTTATTAAAAGACTCAGGTTCTCGTTTAATTGTTTATTTACATGTAACGTGTAAGGATCCGAGATTTGAATTTTATTTACATGCAATTTGCATATAAATGTAGCTGTTGGGCTTCTCTGAAGAATCAAGAAATCACGGACCATAACAGTACCATTCGAAAGTTTGGACACCCTTACTCACAGTAGGGTTTTTCACATTTTAGAAACAATAAAGGCTCCAAAATCATGTAAAAGCAATATATTATAGCACACTTCACAGGTTCAAACATATTAACGAGGGCAACTTTACATACTGTACATACATACATACTGTATATATATACAAATACACACATAATACACAATATTATGTATACATAATAATATATAATAAAAATAATAAAACTGCTCTGCCGTTTGTGTCTTTATGAAAGACTTTTTGAGTCGGACCACTGGTTGGGGAGATTTTATAGAAGTGATCCTCGTGAAGGAGCTTTCTAAGGTTCTCAGAGACAACATGACATTTACATGATTTGGCAGACACTTTTAACCAAAGAGACTTATAATTTTTTTTGTGAGTCACACAGAAATTGTAACCAGATCATCAAATTTGCAGATGACATGACGGAACGAAGATGTCTCATCAGGAACAATGATGTCTCCGCTTACACAGAGGAGGTGACAGGACTGGCTGTCTGGTGTAAGAGAAACAATCTCTCTCTTAATGTCAATAAGACAAAAGATATAATAATGGATTTCTGCTGCTACACTTATGACTTATAACTTTAAAAAAAAAACAACAACTCAAATTTAGCTTACAAATTTTACTTCAAACTTGTGTTGCTCCATGTTTAAGATGTTTTACTTTTTTTAAAATTTGTGTTTTAGAAATCTTCAGATTTGTGTTTCTAAATTTAAAATTGTACTTACTTTTATACTTATTTCTACTTTACTTGCACTTATTTTATTTTTATTTGTTTTAGAAATTTCCCGATTTGTGTTTAATTTAAAATTGTACTTGCTACTATAATGTTTGCACAGTCATAAAAGGAGCGGTTCAGGATACATTTCACGGCGTGTTGTACTTGTATAAATATGCATGTGACAAATAAAGAATCTTGAATCTTGAATCTTGAGGAAATCCAGCACTCCTCACCCACCTCTCACTATCGACGGCACTGCTATAGAGATGGTTAAAAACACCAAGTTCCTGGGCATCCACGTCATGAAGGACCTCTCCTGGACCCTCAACTCCATCTCCATAGCCAAGAGGGCTCGGCAGCATCTGCACTTTCTGCGAAGACTGAGGAAAGCAAGCCTTCCCCCACCAATACTCGCCATTTTCTACAAGAGTACCATGGAGAGCCTACTGTTCAGCTGCATCACTGTCTGGTATGGAAACTGTAATGTTTCGGACTGTAACACACTGCAGAGGATAGTGAGAGCAGCTGAGAAGGATATCAGCACACCTCTTCCTCCCCCAAAAGCCAGTAACATTGTGAAAGACCGTACAGACTCTTCTCTCTTCTGGCAAATGGTATCTGGTTCTGCAAGACTGTCCAACAGTTTCATACCGCAGGCCATCAGAGCTCTGAATGCACATAAATGTCTACCCACTGCCTATCCAAGTACATGCCAGTGTACTACCTCACTTTATGCTTTGGATACCTCTAATATTACACTCTGGACCTTTTCAGTGGCACCTGCACTTTACCTTCTGTTTACTGTCACAACAGGCACACTTATGTCCTGTTATTTTGATTTGATAAGCTATAATTTACACTCACCGCAGTGTGGTTCAATGCTGCTAAGTGCCTCTTGTGCAATATCGCATGTATGGTGTAATATTAGTCATTCTGGAATTCTTACATCCCATTCACACTTTACTGTTACATTGCTTTATTGTCTATTTATTGTACTGTTTCTGTCATTCCTTGCACTTTGTTCAATGCTGTAACTACCTCTGGTGAAATATCACACTTACGATGCAATACTAGTCACTCTGGAAGGTTTACATCCCGTTCACACTATACTGTTACATTACATTACTGTACATTGTTGTGGTGTCTATTTATTGTATTGTTTGTATTGTTTCTGTTGCAACGTCTCATCACAACGTTTTGTTTTTTTTCTCACAAACTTTCTGACTCCATGTCTGTGTCCAGCCCCAAGCATCTGGTGGTGCTACAATATGTGTACACAGCTGCTGATGACAATAAAGTAACCTTGAACCATGCAGGCGATCACAGTGTTAGGAGTCTTGTCCAAGGACTCTTATTAGTGTAGTGTGGGGTGTCATTTCTGTTTGAAAGCCAGTGATGTTACCCACTACAACAACCACTAAATAACACTTGAATATAAAAAGCTGCAGAATTGTAGCACACCAGTAACCTCCCAGAACCTCTGGATTCATAATAAGCAAGAGGGACATTCATGGAAGCACAACTAATCCCCAAACAGGAGCGACACACAGGCCTTCTCTCAGACTGAAGATAAGGAAGGAAAGAGAGAAGTCAGCAGTTGCTGGAGAAGATCGGCAGGATGACCTGAAAAGGAACAGGAGCTGCGGATACTCCATGCTAAACTTCTCTGCTGAAGAAGAAGCTCACAGAAAAAAATCAGAGTTGCTCTGGAACAACAAACTTTGGTCAGCCTGAGCAGAAACAGAGCTCTTATAATTCAGCTCATAATGTTTGGAGAAAGAGCGGATGATCCTAAGAGCTTAACGCCCAAAGTGAAGTATAAAGGTGGGAGCATCATGACCTGGGGTTGCTTCTCTGGAATATCACACACCAAGGAAACTTGAATGGAGCGACTGTGTAATGAATGGGTTGAGGCAGGATGTATGTACGAATATCCAAAATGTTTAAAACAAACAAGAAACAAAAACACAAACAGTAGCTGGTGGCCTAGTGGTTAGGGAGTTGCCCCTGTGATCAGAACGTTGTGGGTTTGAATCCCAGGACTGCTGAGGTAACCTTGAACAAGGTACCATCCCCACACACTGCTCCCTGGGTACCCCCTGTTGGTGGCTGCACACTGCTTCACTTAGTAAATGGGTTAAACGCAGAGAAAGAAGTTCACATTGTTCAAACTGTGTGCTGTGCTGTGTTCATGTGTGACTACAAGGGGCCACTTTACTTTACTCTTAATACTAACAAAGGGTCCAGGGGTAACAGAAAAACACAAGATATCCACAGGGTTGAAGCAAAGACATAAGCAAAGGCACAACAACTACTGGTAATACACATAGAACTCACAGAAATGTTAACAGACAGTGCACAAACAGACTGAAACACAGGGGTGTGTATAATAACTAGACAATGAGAACACCAAGGCAGGGGAGGAGACAAGAACAAGACACAGGTAAACACTATGACAAGGAGACATAGTTAAAGCAGAGCTAGGACCAAAATAACAACAGACTCACATGGAAAACAGACACATGGCAAACATAAACAAATACACAGACAGTCCAAACACAGGGACACAGCAGGGCCACACATTACAACTGGGAGATATTACAAGAGAACCTAATCTCAGGGGGTGTCTCGTTACCTTGGGGAATTGAAGGTTTCACTGTTGCACGTCTGCAAGCTTTTCTTTAGGATCAAGAAAGGCTGTGGTGAGACTTGGGGCGAATTATCATATACAGGCTTTCCCCAGCAGCCACTTCGTTTATTACTCTGAGTTGGAGCTGAACAATTTACACGGCTCCATTTCCCACCTGACTGAGTCGGGAGATGTTTGTTACAAATGTTCTTTGTCCACGCTTCATTTTGTGACAGACCCCATTAATATAGAGTATTAAAGTTCACGCCTCGCTGGATCTGGAACATGGGCTGGCTGCCGCTAAGCTAAAGAGAGCTAAAGAAACCTATTTATTTCCAACATCACCATGAGACTGAAGTAGGCAAAGTGCTGTGCTATGGCCATGTTTCAAGAAAGTGCTTAAACATTCGCTTACGAGAAACTCCTGTAGCTCCACCTTGCTGGTGTACAGTTAGAACCTGTAAATCTCTAACTGCACTTGTCACACGCACCATGTCGGTGTTAATAAAGTGGCCAGTGAGAGGATGCAAAAATAAAGTGTTTCTAATAAATTGGCCAATGTGCGCAAGAATAAGGTGGGTGTTTCCAATAAAGTGGCCAGTCGGTGGAAGCACAAGGCGGGTGTTTCCAATAAAGTGGCCAGTGAGTGGAAACACAAGGTAGGTGTTTCCAGTAAAGTGGCCAGCGAGTGCAAACACAAGGTGGGCGTTCCCAGTAAAGTTGCCAGTGACTGGAAGCATACAGTGTGTGTTTCTAAAAAAGTGGACAGTGAGTGGAAGCACAAGGCTGAAGCTTCTAATTAAGTGGATGGTATAAAGATTGGATGGAGATGTCGGTTATATAATTTGAAATCAAAGCTTGACTGCAGAGCAAATCTATCAAATCTATTATTCATTGGAGAAGTCTAAATTAAATGTGCTTCTGCCCATTGCATAGATGCCTTTTCAGCCTAGAGTGGATCGTTATCTAACCAAATGCTCTCAGCATGGAGTAGCCTTCAAAAAAAAATGACTCCACTCGTTATTTTCAGGGAGAACGAGCGAGCTCCATGGCACGCAGTCGGATACCTGAAGACTTGCATCGGGACAGAATCATCCAAGTAAATATCTTTCCCCCTTTCAGGAAATACAGCCACTTTTCTCCCGCCGCCCCAAGCGCTCCTGCTGCGAGGTGGAATAATTGGCTTCCGCACCATTCAGCAGGCAATCACCACCTCCTCTTCCCTCCGATCTGAATTAGAACACCACAAAGGACTGTCTCGCCGGTGGATGGGCACACACACAGACCTGAAGGGACGGGGACATGTCGAGGCGACAAGGCCGTGAAATTTCGAGGCGCTCCTTTTAATCCCGACGGCCCGCTCCGGCTTCGCACCTTCGCACCATTCTTCATTAGACGGCCGAGCGAGGCGGAAATATCAGAGGAGTGGGAAATGAATTTGTGACACCAGCTGACAACTCCCATTAAACACTGCAAGTACCACAGCTTAGGAGGAAACAGGTTTTTGACCTTTGCGCTTGGGTGGAACTTCCCTCGAATTGACACCATGAAGCTAACCAGCGTTAAGGTCAGCCTGGTGCCATCCCGGGCCTTTTGGAGAAATTGATTATGGATATCAAGAAGACAAGACTCCTCTGATCTTCTCCAGTGGACCCTTTATAAGCTTCTGGAAGGTGGTTTTTGCCTCAAAGGCCACCAGATGAACTCAGGCCCTGCTGTGTCAGCTGGAGGCCATCCAACTAAAATACATTAACTTTGGTAAAATATTACATTTTTACTAGTGTTTCCCATTCATAGACTGTATCCTAGTATACTGATAACACATTTTAACAATATATGGTTTGTGCAAAAGTTAGTAATGATCTAAGTGCAGAGACAGAGACTCTTCTGCACATTTTAATGCACAATTACTGTTTATTTACATTTGGAAAGAAAAAACATAATATGTAACCTGTGCAAAAGTGGCACATCGGTTTTGTCTGTTTCTGACGTGCCGCATAACTGCTGATGGACCACCTTAAATACTGCCAGTTTAAATACTGATGTTCCACCTTAAATTCCGACAGCTTAACTACTGATGTTCCGCCTTAAATACTGCCAGCTTAAATACTGATGTGCCACCTTAAATACTGCAGTGAAGCCAACTTAACTACTGATGTTCCGCCTTAAATACTGCCAGCTTAAATACTGATGTGCCACCTTAAATACTGCAGTGAAGCCA
>JBBPCZ010006113.1:0-15447 GCA_037974445.1 Brycinus macrolepidotus
TTGTTCTGCTTGAATGATTCATATGCAGGTCACTGTGTGGCTTAACAAACAAAAACATTCCTCTGAAACTGGTCAGGACAAGGGACAGGACTGAAAATGAGAGTCTTTGAAAGACCTTCAGGAAGTCTGGAGAACTGTTCCTCAAGACTACATTAAAAACACAAGAAAGTCTGGGTCTTTAGAAGCAAAATATGAAGAAATGAGGGGTGGCTCAAGACTTTTGCACAGTACTGTTTTTGTGTGATGCATGATTTTTATTGTGGTGAGGCACACCCTTCACAGTTTTACAAATTAGTGCATAACATGACTAATGATGTAATACATGTAATAAAACTTTTAAAGGGCCAGAATGTTCCTTTTAATTTTGCTCATAAATTTTTCCAACTTGTCTCATAACTGCAATTTCCAGTACAGCTCGGAGGAGGACAGTTTCCCCTTTGTGGTCTCAGTGTTTCTCCCTCATGTTGCCACTGTTTACCTCTTTGACACTCATGTAAGGATTTTAAGTGGTTTATGGAAGTTTCTTTGTAATAAAATTTTGAAAGAGGAGTGTATAGTTTATTTTAAAAAAAATCTGAGGTTGGGCCCGAACTTCTGGAATGTAGTGTAGTATGTATTTAATTTTGTATCAATGCAATACCTGTGCACACATCTATGACATTGTTTTTTCAAACAGTCAATATGAAAGGGCTAAAAAAAGAAATATTCATTCATAATAACTTTCATCAAGAAACTATCCACTAACAATTAATAGCAATAAATATATCATTAATTACAAAATGTAAAATGTCTATAAATGACAGATCATGTGATTATTTATATTTGCAATGGTGTTTTATATATTATATGTTTTGTTAACTAGACTGTGAACTCCTGGTAATAGAAGATTTTTAAAAGCATCTAAACTTGAAAGGGCTAAAAAAAGAAATATTCATTCATAATAACTTTCATCAAGAAACTATCCACTAACAATTAATAGCAATAAATATATCATTAATTACAAAATGTAAAATGTCTATAAATGACAGATCATGTGATTATTTATATTTGCAATGGTGTTTTATATATTATATGTTTTGTTAACTAGACTGTGAACTCCTGGTAATAGAAGATTTTTAAAAGCATCTAAACTTGAAACTATTTGTAAATAGGTTGTTTTTAGCTTGTCATTTCACTGCACCTAAATAAAACTTACGCAGCATGAGGTTTGTAAGTCTCTCCTTTTGATCTTTGGAATTTATCTCAGATTCCAAACCTTTTAGTTTTGGGCTTAAAAGGAAAATTACATTGTAGTTTAATTCATCATGCTACTGCAGAAATTACAAAAGCACTTGCTTTGTTTTGGTAAAGTCACATGACAGGCTATTTAGAAAACCAGGCAGGCTTCGGCTCCCTGCAGATAATACTCAGCTTACAAACCGTTTGAGCTTTCCTTAGCTACTGTAAAAAGGTCTACAACTAAAGATATTTACACACAACTTAACACATACACATCTAAATATTAACCCTTCTTTTATGTTTGGGGTCAGTTTGACCCTATTTAATGTTCAAAGTCTCTCAATAAACCCCAACATTTTACACACATTTATTTATGCTGTTTTAAATATTGGGGACACTGTAACATGCAATTTTATAATCTTCAAAAAAACCTCCCTCTGCTTTGGGACCCTAACTGAACATAATCAGACCTGTAGGAGTGTGAGAACCACTGATAGGTCACATGACATGAGGAGGGAGACATATTTTCCACCAAAACTTTGATATTGCCCACTGTGGGGGCTTAATTTCATGTATGATTTATTTAAAGCTCTATTTAGGTCGTAAACAAAGAAAAATAAAGTACCAACACATAAACTTGGGTAGCGATTTTAATCTCATTAATTTTCTGGTTTAAAGTGCTAGTCAAATTGAGCCCAAGCATAAAGATGTTAGTAAATTTGAACAGCATAGGAGGGTTATGCTATAACATATTTGGTGATCATATATTGGATAGAACATAAAGCTTATGTCACTATTGGAAAATGTGCTCAGTTTCATCCCAGAAGTTCACTGGACTGATTTGTATACTTGTACTGATGTTGTACAGCTCATTACTCAATAGTGAAAGAGTCCCGTCCACCACATGGCCTGTCTCTTGTACATGTACGTTTCATATTATGATAAATAATGATTTGTTCTTAGCTATTAATGGTTTATTAATGGTTTAATTTATTCATTATTGTAAATACCTTCTCATGTAATAGTAAATGTGTCCATTTGTTTCAATGAGCTACAAGTGGAGAGTAATTAATGCTGAATTTCACTGTGCTTTTCTAAGGTTGAATTATGTGTCCCACTAAAATGAATGTGAGCTTCAGACTTTCTTGGACACGGCCCTGCCATTATAGGCTCCCAGTCAGGCTAACACTGCCCATCCGTTCGTCAGCCTTCAGCTCATTTATTACCCTCCTCCCAGAGGAGCTCATTTCGCTGAAGCCAGATTAAAGATTGGAAAAACACACCGTATGATATTGCCTGGCAGGCCCCGTGCTTGCTTTGGATGGCTTCACTAAAGGGTAAGGGATTGCGGGCCGCTCTATCTCCTGGCAACAGCATATGGCTCCTGGGGATGAGAATTCATGATAGCGCTGAAGGTAATGGCTGGATTTCGCACCTATCAAAGCCCTGATTGGCCTGCCGCGATTGCCCGCTCGCTTGCTTGCCGAAGAGGCCAGGTCTGCGACGGGAAATGGCAATCGGGCAGTGACATGGATGAGGTTAAGATAGAGAGACAAATCTCTTGTCCTTTGACACAGCAGAGTCAGGTGACTTGTCTGAGAACAGGGAAAGCACAAACACTAGCATTCACAAGTCTGGATTCAGTATTTTTGATACTGTATAGCCAGTTTGGTGCAGAAACATTAACAAAATGAGTCTAATTAGAGAATCATTCCAATACCATGTCACCTGTAGGACTGATATCATCAGAAAAGGCTGGAATTTGATCAAGATCTGTAACAATTCTAGCCCAGAATAGTACACGCCTACAATATTGTGCAAAGATCTTGAGCCACCTCTCATTTCTTCATATTTTGATTCCAAAAATCCAGACTTTCTGTCAGGAAGCTGGGGATGTATACAGTCTCAGAAGGTGATAGAAAAAGTAATTCTGTGTTTTATTGTAGATGAAGAGAACCAGACTGAAGCAGGGATGAGTACAATCACATAAACCAGGGCTCTCAAGTCTCACGCAATGAGCGTGAGACACCCGCATCTGGCTGTCTCCTCACGCTCTCACGTCATACCTCCGATTTCTCACGGTGAAAATCTATTTTATCTATCTGCCCATTGCATCTGGCCAAACACGACTTGCGATCGTTTAATTATGCCTTACGCACGGTATCCTTGTCCGACCCCCCACCCGTCATCGTCATCCACATCCACTCGCAAGCAGCAGCGCAACTTAAAGCCTGAACCAGTGAAGAAACAGGTGCAGATGGTTCCAGATGTTCAGGTTGGTGATCATTATACTGGTGGTGCTGAATGCTGAGTGGCTGGAACACCTTTATCCAGGCACCATATATCTTTAGGCACTTTGCAGCCTGTTGCAGTAAAACATTTGTTCCCATTTCTTTCATTTAATCAACTCAGAATTCCTAAGATAAAACAGTTTGACCAGCATGAAATAGTGTTTTTGCACCAACAAAGTGTTTCAAAGCAAAATATGAAGAAATGAGCGATGGCTCAAGACTTTCGCACAGTACTGTACACTGCGGGATGTCATGTTGTGAATTGTGTATTTCGTCCTTCCACATGCTCATCTTAAATGAGCTGCTTTAATTAAAAATATTTCAACTCTGGTTCTAAAATTGTTCTAGTACTCTGTGTCTCCATTGGTTCAAATAATTTGTGTACTGTAAAAATAAATAAATAAACAGTTTTTGACTGTATCAGTTTGGAGTAACATTTTGTACTTAATTGAGTTGAATAAAACCAATTATTTTTCCTTTAATAACCAATAACCACTCCTATTTGGTGCATTTAAGTCAGTGCATAGATGCCTTGTGGGTCACTGATCAGCTGTGTTTTGTGTCCACTAGATGGAGGAGAGGGTCTGAGCAGAAGAAGAAAGTTGAGTGTTTTGGAAAACCAGCATGTCCACAAGTATCTAAAGGCACATGATGAAGATGTTTCTTTTTTTTTTTTTAAATGGAGCTTTTATGTAGAACTGGTGAAGTAAATCTTAACCCCACCCCTAAACCTAAACATGACCATAACCACTTTCCTTTCTGAAAATTGTTTTATTTTTAGAAAGGGCAGTGTTATTTTTAAGATGAGAATCGTGTTATTTTTAGATCGTTTTTGTATAGAAACACTAAGCTAGAGGCTAACCCTAAATGTCACGGAACTTGCACATAGCGCCACTAGTGGACAAAATAGCCCATTAATCCACAGGATGTTTACTAAAGCACGTACTGTCGAATTGTGCGTATGTACGCATGTCAAATAGGAGGTTATGTTGTTTTTTATGTTGTTATGTTGTTGAACAATGTATTAGCTTTCTGTGAGGTTGCTTTTAGAAGCATCGAATGTTTTGGACGTCTGGTTCCCATCACCACTACTGTGAGCAATTTTGACTTGGCTCAATAATTTTAAATTTCCTTGTAAGAGTAGTTTCATTGTCCTCTGAGTTAGTGTGTTTTTAGCCCTAATTTTTGGTAACAGCGCTGGTGCCAGCTTTGACTGTACCAACATTTCCTCAACACTTCCATTCTACTGAAAGAATTATGTGGCCCGGCTTGTCGACATGGTGGCAGGAAACGGGGCTTAAAACTTTTGGAGGGTAAAATAGTGAAGAGTAATTGGCTGGCGGTTGGCTGTGCCAGGTTCACAGCGATAGTGTCACCGAAAATATATGGCCCTCATTTCGAGGGAAGACTTTTGGGAGGACCTTATTTAGGTCAGAACTCCTTTCGTTTTTTTTTCTTTCCATGTTAATTGACATACTTGTGACATCATGTAAGATGTGTATGAGAGATTCAGATGTTTACGTATGTTATTTATGGCTGATTTTTTCTTCTAACAAGTGACTGCGAAGTAGAGTGCTTATTGGAAGCGGGTCAGGAAAACAACCAGCTGTTCTGAGGCCATTTAGGGTGAAGATATGGGTGGAAAAAAAAAATAAAAGGGATTCAGGCAAGGTTTCTGGAGGGTATGAAGTTGCATATGGGTTTTCAGGGCAACCTTTAAATCAAAATCGTGCTTCAGGCCTAGAGGTCACAGAGAGCTCATGGATCAACGTCAGCCATTCCTTGTGATTTTCCACATACAAGTACAATACAGGATACAATATCCTCCATCTTTTTAAAGTGTAATACCAACTGTTTCCAACTTTTAAATTGGGTTTTTGCTACAATCATGGACAGTTTAGAGAATATCTGTCGAAATATCAAAATTGAAAATGCAAATATGAGCTATTTGGGGGCTCCTGATTAGATAAGGCCATGGCGACGCCTGCTCCTCTAAGTAGGTTCACGGAAACACAATGGGTTTAGTAGAGTGAAACAAGAAAGGAGTCATTAAAGCAGTCAGCCAGGAGCAATTTCCATGGGGTAAAATTGGATTTCCTGATTCAGAACTGATACTTTAGGCTGATGTGGTTCATTTTCTTGAAAAAGAAAATTTGCACTTTTGGCTCCCCATGGAGGGTCAATCGAAATCAGTGTCTCGTCATCTGGACTCTCTCACTTCCAACGGAAAACAGTATGACTCTTACCACACTTTTTGAAAGGTGTCAGGGTCAGACTTTATTGTTAGGCCATGTACAGAAACAGCAATGAACAGTTTTATTCACACAAAATACACTCCCAGTCAAAAGTTTTGCAATGTGTGTTTTTACCACTTATCCATTTTTTTTAAGCTGCAGATTTTTATTCTTCTTAAACATCAGAAAATTGTTGAGTGCACAACTGTGAATATAAGAAATAAAACAAGTTTCCTTTATAAGATGGAAATAATCTTTAACATGCATGTATGACATCCTATTAACTGTTTGTGTGGTGATGCAAGGGACTCAAATCCTGAATGTACTGCAAATTTGTTTGTTAGAATATTGAGAATATTGAGTGTAATTTTAGTCAATATTAAGTGAGCAACATGCAAATGTAGAAAATGTCAGTGCATGCCAGTACTTTTGACTGGTAGTGTATTTCCAAAAGTATTCAGACACTTGTTCTAATTAGTGAAGTCAATTTTGGATCCACAGTTTGTTTTCCATAGAAAAGCATTGCCAACAGAAAGGAATGGACAGAAGCAGCTGCACATGTCCAGTGGCCACCAGCATTGGACTGTGGAGTGGAATTGTGTTCTCTGGAGTAATGGACTTCCATCCAGTCCCTCTGAGATGAAATGGAGTGGTACCATCAGTTCCTGACCTTAGCAATGCTCTTGCAGTGGAATGCAATAAATCTTCACAGCAATGTTCCAGCTAGGATATCTAGTGTAAAACTTTCCCAGGAGGAGGTGACAAACTCTCTTATTAGTGCCCTTGATTTCAGAAGAAATGTTGGATGAGTAGAATACATATATATAGCAAGTGAACAGTCAGTCCTTGAAGTTGATGTGTTAAATGTATGAGTGCATTACTACTTGAACTGGGGTGGTGCAGTGGCCACAGCAAGAAGGTCCTGGGTTTAAACCAAGGTCTGGATGGCCAGGTCCCTTTCTGTGTGGATGTTCTCCCTGTGTCTCCATAAGTTTCTGCCGGTTTGCTCCCACAGTCCAATAAGATGCATGTCAGGTGAATTGGAGACGCTAAATTGCCCCTGAATGTGTGTGAATGTGTTTGTCTTGGGTGTTTCTCTGCCTTTCATCCTATGAGCACTGAGATCCAGCACCCTGGTGGCTCAGATGATAGATGGATGAATTAAAATGACATATTTTAGTCACCTCTCCTCACAACATTGCAGTATTTTCACTAAATAAGTACAAAACATTGTGTTTAAAAGAACCAAACTCCATGCACTTGTGTGAACTTAATTTCGTCTGGCAGCCACCAAACGAGACCAGTGAAAAGTAAGAGATCAACTGTTTATCTCATTGGACAGCAAGGGCTTGTATGCTGTCCAATGATGGTGGCTTCTAGGCCTGTCGTTTTATCTTATTAAATAGTGGACAGGGTGTGGTGTACATGCAAAAGGTCTGCATTTAGACTTGAAATACATTAAGCTATTTATAAGATATTTTCATACAATGAAATAATCTATCTCAAAGGGACAAGCCACAACAAGGTCATTGATCCAGGCTCATTATTTGTCAAGATCTGATGTTTTAATGGTAGTAGCATCTACTTGATGAAGTTGACAGTTTAACATTCTGCCTGAGAAAGGGACAAGATTAGCTAAGCAAGTGAGCCTGCATCAATGTATGACAACTGTTATAACTTGTTTATAACTGCTTATATGATTTATAAACTGCCTAAAACCTAATTAACAACCTGACTGTAAATCATTTATTAACCCATTATGAGGGTAGCCTTAATGTAAAGTGTTACCTAAAAGTTTTCAGTTGCACACTGTAGCCCATTGGCAACCTTCTACCCTACTCATCACTCAGTTTAGACCACAGGACCACTATTGGCCAGGTATTATTTTGGTGGTGGACCATTCTCAGCACAGCAGTGGTAGTGGCATGGCAGTGTGTGTGTGTGTGTGTGTGGCAGTGGTAAAAGTATGCCGAACACAGGGGTGTGTCTGCTAGGTTGAGAGCTGCCCAAAAATATCCACCAAAGAGCAGCTCTGTGGTCAGAAACACCACTGATGGAGGTTCTAGATGACACTGGGCATCAACAGATGGCTACAGTCTCTAAATAGACCAACACATCCCAACACACAACACATTTGCCATAAAGCCCCAGTATCTTTCTTTGGATGCTTTCAGTTGCCACGAAGACAGGCTGTACAGCAACTGTTGTCAGTGCAGAACTACCAGTAAGTGGGCACAGACAGGCGCAGTAGGGTGGTCCTTAACCCTTAGAACTCAGAGTGTATTTAACAGCATAGACCTACACACCTGCATTTCGTAGCAAGTTAAGCAGAGGAATGTTAATGCTTATTGTACCTCTAACCACTGGTAGCCTGAAAGTATTATTATAGGATTCACATATTAGATCAAATTAAGTTGGTAACTGTTGCCATGTAATCTAATTTAATACATGAAAAACATTATATAAGTGGAGCATTGTGCAGTTCAATGCTCATTTTGCTAATGTGTGCCGTCAAGCTGGCCTGAATTAATGACATACAAGCAAAGCCACACAACTGGCATGTGGCATGTGTGTGCAATAACAAAAATAAACAAAAAAAAATGTTGGATGGGAGAGCGAGTGAACAGAGAAAAGGAGGGAATTTTTTCCAAAAAGGCTCTGAAAGTGATGTGGGAGACAAAGACACATGTCCAAAGCAAAGGACCGTTTGAGAATCCATGTCAGTTATTTGGCATAAAGCTTTTAATTGTGCTTAGTTAGACAATTATGATTATAGTATTCAGTCAAAAATAAATTAATAAATAAAACACAGCTTTCCAGGGGGTGGCTGTTACAAATTGGCCTACTTTTGATGAAAAAAGGCATCAAAATAAATTTAGATCCACATTGTTTCACTTGTTATTAATGACTTGAAGCTGTCTCTTTTTTTTTTTTTTTTTTTTTGGATTCCAGTTGACCTACAAACAACAGCACCACCCAAAGGTCGCAGGACGAATAAGAACTGGCTGAGAAGTGGCTGTATCTGTCCTGGTCTATAGATTCACACAGCCTGTCTGTGATTCTGTGTCAAATGCGCTGTGCTGTATAACGCAGTGACACTCCCCTGGGATTAGTTCTTCATTTGGGCTAATTGTTCTAAGTCTGCAACATCCAGCTCCACCTCCACACAATCTGTGGTAAGTAATTGTAGAGGCAGGTCTGGTGCTGCCCACAAGATTCATGATGAAAAAAGTTTCTTTCTTACAAAAAAACGTCTTTAGGATTAATCTTGAGAAATTAAAGTGTCAGGTAGCTTTCAAATTACATAATACTGCAGTACGAGAAAGTGGGTACAGGCATTATTTATAGACTGCTGGTTATATTGGGTCTCTTCTAGACTGCTGGTTGTACTGGGGTGTTTCTAGGCTGCTGGTTTAATTGGCCCATTTCTATACTGTTGGTTACAATAGGGTATTTCTAGACTGCTGGTTGTTTTGTGTCCTTTGTACACTGCTAGTTGTTCAGGGACATTACTAGATTTCTGGTTGTACTGAGGCATTTCTAGACTGCTGGTTGTGATGGATCAATTCTAGACTGTTGGTTGTACTGGGGCATTTTTAGTCTGTTGGTTGTAATGGGGGATTTCTAGACTGCTGGTTATACTGGAGCATTTCTAGTATGCTGGTTAGACTGGGGCAATTTTAGCCGCTAGTTATACTGGGGCATTTTTTGACTGCTGGTTGATGGTATTGAGATGTTTCCAGACTGAGGCACAAGTAGTCTAGAAACAAACAAATTTGAACCTGTGGGCACAACAAATTGAAAACAAATGTCATTTGTGGCATACATGATCATGTAATTAAAAAATGTAATTAATAATTATATTTGAATATCAAAACCAAAGTAACTGTAGAGTGTAAATGGGTATACTTGGCTTCTCTTAATGTATCCAGTAATAGGCTAAAGATCATCCTCTCTTCAGTTTGTTTTGCAGCATCCCATGCAAAAACTTTCACCTGAGACGGAGTTCACTTCACTACTGTCTCTGCAAGTCAAGCACCTAATAAAAAAAGGACATTAAGAGTAATCGTAGTTACATCAGGCACTTTTCCATAGGCATTATTTTAATGGGGCTTTTCTATACCATTGGATACAATAGGACATTTCTAGACTGCTGGTTGTTTTTTGGCATTTCTAGACTCCTGGTTGTACTGGGGTGTTTCTAGACTGCTCGTGTTATTGGGGCATTTCTATACCAACACAGACTGCTGCCCTGGCTTCCTGGTGCTTTTCCCTCGCCGGCCTCCAACTTCCCGACGCTAGCGTTACGGCCTCGCGCCTCCTTCACGACCCGTGCAAACCCCTCGTCGCATCGCCACCGGCGCCCCAAATGAGCTGACGGCGTGCTGCTGCTCCGCACTCTATCGTCGCTCCGCCGTCTCGCACCTTTGCTCTTCTCTTTCTCTGCCAGGCTCCCCACAGCTCAAGTCCTGTTGGGGACACACCAGCGCTCAGACACCCGCACCCAACCCGGCCTCAAAATGGCTGACCACACTCACGGGGGTAAAGGCCACCTCCCTTCATGCCGGATTGAGTGCGGTGTTGGTGCCTGAGCCAATCCCTCCCGGTCGTCCACCTCAGCTGCCACCAGGGACCTGAAACAGAGGAGAGGGAGAAACACCAAAAACGGCGTGGCTGCCACCCTCGGACTTCGGCGCCATAGCCCAGAGGACTAGAACATTTGTCGCCTTAGTCCACTCTCTCCGATCCACAGCCACCTCCACTGAAAAAGGTCGACAGCCCTGAAAGAAAAAAAACAGGGTCCCTGTTGCAGTCCTCAGTGCTCACAGGAACACCTTGTGGGAGCACACCAAACAATGGCCAGCGCCATCTTTAAAAAGGGCACGACCCCCGGCCCTTGGCCCCACTCCTGCTGAGCTAACCAATCACGTAGGAGGGGGTGCAGAAGGTCCCCATAATTGTCCCGGGGCGCTGCCTGAGGGAAAAAAAGTTCCAAAACAATAGTCCCAACACAAACACCCCAACAAAGCATAAATACAACAAAAAGAAACATAAATAATATCATCCCCTTGTGTGGGTCACGACAGTTACAGTAGAACATTCCTAGGCATTCCTATATTCACTTTTTAAGGCACTTTTCCATATATTCAGGCACTTTTCCATAGGCATATAGGAACAGTGCTGTGTGTAAACCGTACTGCAGTGGCTTGGAACTTTGATTTTCCAGCGTATCTCCGACCGGTAACAGTGTTTATAATTCTCTCCCCACAGTTTATGGCTGGTCGTTGTCCCAAAACCCCATCCATGGAGTCGAACCAGAAAGGTTTTCTGTCAGAGCTGATTTTGTTATTGTGGTCTTTTATTATTTATAGTATTGTTTGAGTTTTTTATTTTTTCTTTGCATTCTTTAGCTGTGCGACAAATACCTAACTCAGCTAACTTGTTAGCTATGTACTGGTTCACCTTCACATTTCTCACAGTGTTAGAGATCCGTTAGCGTCATAGAAAACTCCCACTAAAATTTATCTTCAGTCGAAACAGATAGTAGTGCTTGTATTTTGACAACTTCCCAATTGTTCGTTTGTATCTCCATTGTTGTTTTTTTGTGCGAACAGTAAAAAAAAAACAATGGCCTCTGTCCATGTTGTGATAATATTTCGACCAATCAGAAAGCAGTGATGCAGTCAGCTAGGCTGCGGTACACTTTCAGCCCTGCCGTCAAGCAGCTCGGGTATGGGTCACTTTATTTGTAATGGAAAAACGTTTGTTCGCAGTATGGCACGGTTCCTTGGGCCAGTGGAAAAGTACCAATAGACCCATGATTGAACTGAGTGGGATAGCAGTTGAACTGAAATGCCCTATTGGCAGAAAGGAGGCTATGCATTTAGCATGAGATTAATGAAACATCCTGCTGTTAAAAAGGGTAGGAAAAGTGCCTAGAAGACGCTGGGCTTGACCTCCAGCAGCTCTGTGTCCAGTCTCTCTACAATGGTCCCACCATTTCATCCATCACTATCCAGATCAAATATTTATTCTGCTCCCATCCTCTCACTTTGGCCTCCTCTGAATATTCAGTTTTGCTGACGGTGCAGGAAGAGACTTTTGCAGTCCACTTTAAAAAGTACTTTTTTACCATCTGGCAGAAGTTGAATGTAATAAGGGCAAGAATTATACAGAGAAAGGGAGCTGACGTCCCAGTGACCGAAACTTTATTATGAAATCGTAATATAAAAGTGTCCATAGGCATCCAGGCACCTACTTAGAATCTTGAGTAATGGGGACAAAAAGCGTTCCACATGAGAAACGTTTTTGAACAGAAATAATTCAAAACGTCAACTATTATAAATAGAAGTAGCGGGGTCACGGACGCTGCCTGAATGCAAATGCAGACGTACAGTAAAACTGGGCAATGAATAAAAGGTGGAACTGCAAACTGAACAAGGATTGACATGATGTTGAAATGTGAGAAAAGAGAATAGATACGAATCATGTATGTTAACTTAATACATTTACATTTACAGCATTTGGCAGATACTCTTATCCAGAGAGACATTCACAGCTGCTTTATCATCCATAATAAAACACCACTCTCACACCGCTAAACCCAGACTAACAATTAAGAGCTGCTACCAGAGTAAGATTCTACCAGAGATAGAGTCCTCCACCAGGACCCTCTCAGATCACACAGAGAGGAACATCCAGGACCTTCTCAGATCACACAGCGAGGAACCACCAGGACCCTCTCAGATCACACAGAGAGTAACAACTAGGACCTTCTCAGATCACACAGAGAGGAACCACCGGAACCCTCTCTGATTACACAGAGAGGAACCAGAAGGACCCTCTTAGATCACACAGAGAGGAACCACCAGAACACTCTCAGATCACAGAGAGAATAAAAACCAGGACCTTCTCAGATCACACAGAGGGGAACCACCAGAACCGGCTCAGATCACATAGAAAGGAACCACCAAGACCTTCTCAGATCACACAGAAGACAAGTTACTTGTGAAGTTTGTGTTAATTAAGTTTATGACATGAAAATGTAGATGCTTTCCTCAGTGCTCAGTAGAGAGGAGGGTCTTCAGTCTCTATGTGAAGATGGTGAAGGTTTCACCAGTTTTGATGCTCCACCTCTTCAGTTCCAAAGCTGAGAAAAGTCTTGATGCAGGTCTTGGACCTTTGAGAAGCGGTGGGTGGAGTCGATGCTCTAAGAGGGCGAAGCTGTGACCCCAAGTCTGATAAGAGCTGATTGTTCAGAAGGAGTTCGACTGTTAGGGTTTGTAAGTGAGTGTTATAGTTTTAAATCTAATGCAGAACCATAGGCATCTGCTGTTACAAAGATATTATTAATATCAGTGCAGCAGCAGATGTTTTCAAGATTCAGTATGTACTGCTATACCATCAACTATGTTTTAATTAAGCTTTAGTGTGCTCCCCCACTACCCCCCAGATATCATAAACCTTTATGAACAATTTGAGTTAAGTGGACACTGGAGCTTCAGAGAAGAAGTCAATATGCTGTATCAGACAGGCTAAATATTGAACTCTGAGCTGGGAAACCTAGGGTAAGAATGAGGGGGAGGGAGGGAGAGAGAGAAAGAGAGAGAGAGAGAGAAAGAGAGTGAATGCAACTTTAACAATGTACAGACTTGGTGAGCACTGCCTCAACATGGAAACTGGTTGCTGTAGGAAGACCTGGTTACCAGAGTGGACAGACCGAACTTGACTGGCCCGCACAGAGCCCTGACCTCAATCCCATCCAATACCTTTGGGATGAACTGGAACAGAGATTGCGAGCCAGGCCTTCTCGTCCAACATCAGTCCCCGTTGGTGTAATGGTCAGGTGTCCCTATATTTTTGACCATATATATATGTGTGTGTGTGTGTGTGTGTGTGTATTTGTATACAGTATGTATGTGTGTGTGCATGTATTGTGTGTCCATGTATTGTGTGTGTGATTACTGAGAACTAATAAAAACATGTCTGTAGGTTATTTTTATTTAAAGAAGTCGTATTTGTACACTGCCACTCCTACTTCATTAGGATTCAATTCTTGAAATGCCTATTTAGACACAACTAAATAGGCAGATAGCACTAAATGAGCCCATTAGTTAAGACTTCATGGCTGGACTGACATCTCAGAATAACCACCAACATAAACAGGAAGTGACAAGAATCAATTACATTTAAATTTCAGAATCATGTAAGGACACAGAAAATAGCATAAAATGCTTTAGGAAACTTAATGACAGATTTACTGTGTTTTGATCTTGAACAACTTGTGTGTGTGTGTGTGTGTGTGTGTATGTATGTATATACAAAGTATATATGTATATTGATACTGATAATATATTCTGTGCATATATAAATATAGAACTTGTACTGGGCACCAAATATAACTTTTATATTTAAACGTTGTTTAAAGTGATTTTGTTTTAAACTAGTGAAAGTAATGATTTTATGTATGCATTCACTTAAGCACTTCCTGACCTCCCCATCAGGAAGCCCGGTATTACTTAAAGCAAATACTTGGATTGGCTTCATTAGAACTTCATCAGATTAAATCAGGTGATTTATGTTGATCCACTCAAGTGGAGTGTGAGTATGTGTGTGTATATGCATGTATGTGTATACTATCACTAGAAATAAGGTAACTACTAACATTTGTGCCACTAAAGCTCTTTTGAACTGCAGGGAATCACAGTAAAAAATCATGATGGATGTGTGTGTGTGTGTGTGTGTGTGTGTGTGTGTGTGAGAGAGAGAGTAAGAGAGTGTGTATGTGTGTGTGTGTGTGTGTGTGTGTGTGTGAGTGAGAGAGAGAGAGAGATAAGGCCCTGTCTGTCTGTGGGCCTGAGTGATGGTCAGTTAAAACGCAGTGACTCCAGGCCGTCATGCCTCATCTACTTTTCCTCTTCCTTTTCCTCTGCGCTCACTTTTGCTCTCTCTGCCCACTAATTAGAGGACCTTCTCCCTGACACACATCTCACCTCTCTCATTCTCTCTCTCTTTCTCTCTCTCTCTCTCTCTTTCACAGTGATTGGACGGACACCTGCAAGCCTGCTGGGGTTCAGGGACACCGCTGGCACTGATGTTGATGACAGAACGGGAAGGCGAGATAAAAGAAAATGAGAGAAAGTGACAGACAGAGGGGACTAAGAGAGAAAGATAAGGAAAAAGAAAGGAGAAAGGAGAAAGAAAGACAATGGAAGCAAGTCAGAAAGAGAGACAGACTGTCTGTGAAAGAATGACTGAGAAAGAGAGAGAGAGAGAAAATTGTCTTTACATCCTGAAACTTCCACACGACTATTGCAGGTTTCCTGTGGCATGACACGTCATTTCGTAACATGCTGCTAGATTGTCACTCGTGAAGAACTCCTTCTAAACCTTCTGAGAAAACCACGCCACTTATAAAACTGCCACGCCCCCATCCATCCACTTTGTATTAACTACAGTATATGAATTCTTATTAAAGTCAGAATTCTGTAGAACATAAATATTTAATACCTTGTTCTACAGTGCAATAGTGTGCATTGCAGTAGTTTCAGTTACAACATGTATATGTGCTTGTGGTGTCCACTTGGCTGTATCTTCATCTAGTAAGTTAGTTTGAGTTTCTTCTGTTTAACTGTTGTGCTGCTATTTTGCTGTTCACTTTGACTTCTTTTGTTCTAGATTGCTACTTTGTTTGTTGTGTGCTT
>JBBPCZ010006132.1:0-15444 GCA_037974445.1 Brycinus macrolepidotus
CACACACACACACACACACACACACACACACACACACACACACACACACACACACACACACGCACACGCACACACATATGTTTGTTAGATGCTCCTGGAAAACTTGCAAACACAGACAGAAGTACATTATAGTCAAAATTTTTGATATCAGAGCTTTTAATTTGGGAATTTCTATGAGGATTATAGAAGGTGGTCAGATTCCTGCTGGAAAGAGAAGTTAACCAGCAATGAGAAGGTTGTAATCCTGGTTGTGCCACTCAGTAAAGCGCCCCCTACTGCCCAGCACTGCACTGGACCTTGACTGGGAAGAGTTAGTCAATGCAATGAGCAGTTTCCACCACAATAAGTGGATCAGTAAAGTATAATGGGTGCAGCTGACTTTTTGTCAACACATTTAAGGCACTTTTTCATCAGTGTACAGAAACTGTACTGCACCTGATGGCATTTAAGCACGCTTTGATTTTCAGCCCGGTAACGGCCCGGTCTCCCCACAGTTAATGACCAGTCGTTGTCCCAAAACCGCACCCATGGAGTCAAACCAGAAGAAAGTTTTCTGTTAGAGCTGCTTTTCTTATTGTGGTCTTTTATTTATTATAGTCTAGTTTGAGTTTTTACATTTTTTTTTCTCTGCATTGTTTTGCCGTGCAATAAATACCTAACTCAGCTAACTTGCCTAACTCCGGTACACCTTCGCGTTCCTCACAGTGTTAGAAAACTCCCACTAAAATTTATCTTTAACCCAAATTGATAGAAGTGCTTGTACTTTGTCAGCTTCCCAGTTATTAGTTTGTATATCCAATGTTGTTTTGTTTTTTTCCAAGGACAGTAAAAAAAACAACAACAAGAGTTTCTTTCCAAGTCTCTTCCAAAGTAGCGATGTGGCCAGCTTGGCTGTGGCCCATTTTTGGCCCTGCCATCGAGCAGCACGGGTACGGCTCAGGTACGGGTCGCTTTATTTGTAAAAGAGAAACATTTGTTCGCAGTACGGCATGGCTCTTTGTGCCAGTGGAAAAGTGCCATTACATATGACAACCCAATCAGACACCAACAGTTTAACCCTAGCTATTAACACTGAAGGAATAGGTAAACACTGAGTGTGTGGCAGAGTTTTTGAAGTCAAAGATAAGAGTGTGTCTGCTCTGTGATGGTCTGGCGACCTGTCTAGGGTGTGTCTCCAGCACCCCCTTCAACCCTGGTTAAAAATAAGCATGCAGATAATGGATGGATAGAGATATGGGGAAAGCGATTGTTTAGAACACCCTGTATTATTCCTGACTGTTGGGAAGCAAATGGATCATTGCAGCCTTTCAAATGACCCCCACATCCACAAGGAGCATCTTTTCCCGTACTGAACAGTTTTTTCCATATTTCAGTCCTGAGTGAGGCACCGTACAATCGGAACAGAGGTCATTTGCATAGTCCTTGGGTCCTAAAGGAAGAGAAGAAAAGGAGTGTGTTTAATTCTAAGGGATAAAGAGAATTATGGGCTCTTTAAGGAATTTTTGCCCTTGATTTACAGGCATTAATACAGGCTGGACAGGCAGCCTTTCATTTGGCGAAGGGCAGTGTGTTTGATCAGTTATGTTCTCCTGAATCAAAACCACACAGACGTGACGAGGTGGGATTTATTGCCTTTGTCTTTCACACATGCTGTGCGCAACCAATCAGGCCGGCTCTTAAGCTCCACAGTGAAATTACACTGAAAGCACACGTCACTGCGGAGCTCGGGACAGCCGGGATCTGGAGCTGGAGCTGGAGAATTTCTTTTGTTTTAATATCGAGTCACGGCTTAAACAATTCTCTTGTTGGCTCTACATTGCGTCATGTTGACCTAAATTCCGTGACTCGGTTAGCCCAGCATTTGCTTTGTTGGTTATTATTTGGTGTGTAGAGAGCATAACAGATAGCACAAAAGATCCTCCTCTGTCCTTGTAGAATATAATAAATCTCACACTAATAAATATTTTATGTGCTGTGATGCTTTATTGCTCTCAGGTTTTTTTTGTTTTTTTTTTCCCTACAGTTTTGTATCTGGCACAAGACATAACGCACAAAAACAAAGACAAATGCAACATAAAAGTTTATTAAATTAACCTTTAAGGGTCCTTATTTTAATTCTTCGCTCTGACTGCTTTATCTTTCATAGTAGTTACAGTTTTACGATTAATTACAGTTTAAATGGTTAAAAAAGAGAAGGAAGGAGGATATACAGAGGCAGAAATGAAAAGGACAAGGCTCACGCAGCCATAGAGATGACTCTATATGCAGTGGAGGCCTTGGATGTATATAATGAATGGGCACAATTACTTAAAACTGCCTTTATATCAGGATCTGGTCAGCTTCTTTTTATACTCAGCTCACTTTACCACATAAAGCTGGATTTAAAGTGGTAATTCTCTCATAGGAGTTTTTTATGAAGAGAGGAACCCACAGCCCAGCCATGTTCATGTCTGAAATTAAACATTCCCTTCAGGTCTTTTAAATCCATGTGTTCTTTGAGCTTGTCTAAGCACACAGATGAAGTTGTTAATTATTCTTATTTATTTATTTGAAACCATATCATAGCTGTCCACCAAAATGTATCTCCCCTTTTGTTTTCATTTTTGTACCGTTTAAAAACGAGATAAGATAAGATAAACCTTTATTAGTCCCACAAGTGGGAAATTTGCATGCAAAAGGCAGTGCTTGTGTATTTATACATTGCAACTTTGTACATTGTGTGAACGTTTCACTGACCAATCAAAGTTCTTCATTTATTAATTACAGTAACTTGCACAAAAATTGAAGAATATTTTCTCAGGTTCAGTTATATTTGTAGAGAACAGAAGCAATATGTTTAAATATTTTAGTGCAGTTAGTTTATTTAAACTACAATCATGTGCAAAAGTTTGACATGTAAAGTATATATGTCAAATTATGCATAAAATAATGCATATATGTTTACAAAAAGGAAACACACAAATATGACTTTTTTTTTCTGGAAATTTTAGTGCGCAATTTCTATTTATTTACCATATGGATAAACAAATTGTAAAATATAAAATGTGCGATAACTTTTGCACAGAACACGTTTTATATTTTTAGTTTTTCAACATTTTTGAACGTGTGCCCAAACTTTTGCAAACAACTGTATATATTAATTGTATGAATGCTTATAGAGTTGCAGATCTTGGACGCTAGTGACATTTCTTGCTCTCCCTCCAGGATCAGAAAGACCAGAGTTACTCCACGGTAAAAACCGCAGCCACCAAAATCAGCGTGAACAACCTGAAACCGGGCACCACCTACGTCTTCCTGATCCGGACATGTTCAAGCCCCGCCCCCTCCTCGCTGTCCTCCTCCCTGCTCTCCTCTGCCTCTTCATCTCCTTCGGCCTCTGCCTCCTCCTCCTCCTCTTCATCAGTGGGGGCTGTCGCCCCCTCGCCTTCCCCACTGGACTATGGGGCCTACAGCGCCCCGCTGGAGCTGCAGACTCTCGGCGAACGTGAGTGACCCTAAAACAGCACAGTCTTTCCCAGCACCACATAATTTAGCTTGACTTTAACAACCTAGAACCAATCACAACAGAGGTCATCTACATATACACAAAATTTAACTGGCCAAATTACGTGTTTCTACAAAGAAAAGACTTATGCACATTTTCGTGTGCGATTACTTCTTTGTTTACTAAGTTTAATAAATAAAAAAATGTGTGAGCTGTGCATTAGTTGCACATTTTTTATGCTTTTATTTTTTATGCTTTTATTTTTTATGTTTAAACTTGGGCCCCACGGTGGCGCAATGGGTAGGACTGTTGCTTCACACTTCCAGGGTTGGGGGTTTGAATCCGGGTCCTGGTCTTGTGTGTGTGGAGTTTGCATGTTCTCCTCATAGTGGCGTGGGTTTTTCCCGGGGTCGATGGTCTCCTTCACAGTCCAAAGACATGCGTGTCAGGTGAATTGGGGATTCTAAATTGACCATAGGTGTGAGTGTGTTAGTGAATGGTGTGTATATATGTGTGTGTGTGTGTGTGTGGGCCCTGAGGTGGGCTGTCCCTGCCTCGTGCCCGTTGGACCCGGGATAGGCTCCGGGTACCTGTGACTCTAGTAAGGATTAAGCGGTTACAGAAAATGAATGAATGGATGTTTAAACTTGCTCAATAAATATAAATTGTACACAATAAATTTCAGAGAAAGAACAGTGAAATTTCTTCCTGGTAGAGGAGGCGATTACTTAAGATTTATACATTTCCAAGCACTTGATTTTTCTCTTTCTAAGACTCACATTGCAAAATCATTCTCACGTAATGGCATGTTGTTTTCACTTAACATCACCATAGATTGAGGCTACTATAACTAACTAGGCTCATTTAACATCTGCTTCCTTTTAGCTAATGCTAAAGCTTCAGCCTTGAGACCCTCAAGGACGAAACGGGCGTGTTAAATTTGTTACGTCAAATTCAATTCACTTTTATTTACAATTTTAACTGAAGATTCGGTCAATGTTATAAAAGCGTAATTTAATAAAGAAAGAATGAATCAGTTCCACCAGAATGCTGTGTGCATGTGTTGCAGAGCTTCCTTAAATAAATACACCCACTAATGGGCAGCAGAAATACACAGGTGCCGTCCACACACAAGCACACACGAGGGAGTCACGCCAACACACATGAACAAATACACACACACACGCATTCGAACACTGACAATCCCGTACAATACAGTCCCGTTTAACCTGGACAAACACGCAGGTGCCATCTAGGGCATTCCAACACACCAGCGCGTGCGACAGAGCCGCGTTCACACACGAATTTCAACTCAAATATTTGCATGTGTGTGCGCACACACACTAGCATGCCCATTAAAATGTAAAATCTGTGTTTTTTTAACTCATCTCTAAGTAATGATCAGGCCTGTCACGCTCAGCTGCTTTTAGAGAAGAGTAAACGACTTGTGCTCCTGTGAATACTAACCATGACTTCTCTGTCCCTGGTGTGATTGTGTGTGTGTGTGCGCACGTGTGTGTGGTTTTGTGCGCATGTGTGCGCATGTGTGTGGGTGTGTGTGTGTTGCATTTGTATGTGTGTGTGGGTGTGTGTTTGTGTGTGTGTTTCTCTGCAGTGGCCCTGGCCTCCAGCGAGCAGAATCCAGTGGTGATCATAGTGGTGGTGTCAGTTGCGGCCCTGATCATGCTGCTGTCTCTGGGAGTGGGACTGCTGATCTGGAGGAGGTAACCTGTCTTGTTGCTCTTAGTATATTTCAAACACACTGGTGGATGTATGGATGGATGGATGAATTGTTGGATGGATTGTGTGGATAGAAGGGAGGATGGAGGGACGAATGAATGGGCAGATGGGAGTATGGGGGGGTGGGTGGATTGTTGGATGGAAGGGAGGGTGGATGGATGGACTGATGCGAGAATGGGTAAGTGGATGAGAGGGTGGATGGGAGGGTGGGTGGATTGTTGGATGGAAGGGAGGGTGGATGGATGGACTGATGCGAGAATGGGTGAGTGGATGAGAGGGTGGATGGGAGGGTGGGTGGATTGTTGGATGGAAGGGAGGGTGGATGGATGGACTGATGGGAGAATGGGTAAGTGGATGAGAGGGTGGATGGGAGGGTGGGTGGATTGTTGGATGGAAGGGAGGGTAGATGGATGGATGGATGGATGGGTGGATGGGAGGGTGAGTGGGTTGTTTGATGGATGGTAGGGTGGATGGATGGATGGATGATAGATGGGAGGGTGGGTGGATGGGTGAATGGATGGATGGGAGGGTGGGTGGATTGTTGGAGTGATGAGGGATGGATGAATGAATGGATAGATTATTGAATAGATGGATCAATTGTTGGATGGATGGATGGATGAATTACATGCCATTGATTCCAGTCTTATTGGGGTTTTCCTTATTTTTGCTAATGTACACATTTTAGAATCATAGTGAAGACATCAAAATCGAAGTAGTTCATGCCCCACTAGCTGATCTGTGACAGACCCAAACCTTTAAACAGAGCATGTAAACTGAATGAAAATGATGAAACAAAGTATTTAAGTAATTAAGCATTAAGTCCCAAGTGGTTGTGATGTGAGTTATTGTAATACATGGCTTATTGTAACATGTGGCCTCGAGTGTTTTTATTGTGACACATAAACTTGAGCGGCTTGTTACTTTTTTAAAACAGGAACAAAATACAATACACCAAAGGATATTAAATAATAAGCTGTAACTATCCATTTATTCATTTCATATGTAGTCATATTGTCAATATATTGCAGTGTGAATCAGTGCTGTACACACAGTTGTAGGCTGTGGATGTTTTGAATCTTGGTACTCTAAACTGGCCTCGAATGGCATTGTGTGGTCATCATGAATATGGTAAATACACACCAGCACTATTCACTTAATAGCTGCGTTTCTTTAGCTTACAGTAGGTTGTATCTGTCAAAGACGTCTCATAAAGCCAGCCGCCTTGACGCGATGGAGACACCTCCTCCACCAGCTTAGCAAGAAGAGGATCCATCAGTTGAATGAAGACAGATTTAGAGCAGTCCGTCTCACACACACTCACACATGCAGGCACACACTCTTCTCTCATGCCTCAGGTAGATGTGCGCTGCCTCATTTCTCTTTGCACGATGCGCGGTACCGCATTCTCTTTTGTGACAGGCAGCGCAATAA
The DNA here is from genome assembly GCA_037974445.1 of Brycinus macrolepidotus. NCBI lineage: Eukaryota > Metazoa > Chordata > Actinopteri > Characiformes > Alestidae > Brycinus > Brycinus macrolepidotus. The sequence goes on from JBBPCZ010006132.1 coordinate 6,656, forward strand.
CTCACTTCTTCACAGCGTGTGTGAAGGTGTGACATGTGCATATGTCATATTCAGGTTGGTGGAGGCCACATCACCCAGCACAGAGGAAGAGGAGGTGTGGATAAGAGAGAAAGGGAGAGAGAGAGATTAAGAAAATATGTGCCGTCTGTTTTCTTGTTATGTGTCCAGGTTTCACACGATGGTGTGTGTTTACACACTCATAGACCCGTCACGCATGCACCGAAACACTCCCACATACACAGATGCATGGACCTGTGCGTGGGGGGTGTAAATGCTTTTAAATATACAAATAAGCTAGCAAATAGTGTCTGTTCTTCTACAATCAACAGTATTAATACGGAGTTTGCCTCATTTGCTGCAGCCTAGATGTTGGAATATTGCTGTGAGGATTTGATTGCATTGAGCCACAAGAGCATTGAGGTCATTCACTGATGTTGGATGATTATCCAACTCATTCCAAAGGTTCAGTGTAATTTTACCACTCTTTCTTTTCCCAAAGCTTTTCAGTGTAGTTTTATCACTGCAACTCATCACACAGGTGTTCAGTGGACTTTCACCACTCCAACTCATCCCAGAGAGGTTTAGTAGAGCTACTTCACTCCAACTCATACCAAAAGTGTTCATCTCAAACATATTCAGTGGAGCTTCATTACCCCATTACTTCCCAAATGTTTTGTTGAAGCTCCATTCTGAGGTTTATTATGAAGAAATGAAGCTCCACTCATGTCAACCCATCAGTAAAATGTTCAATCCAGCTTCATCTCACAGACGTCAGCTCATCCCCAAGATGTTAACTGGAGCTTCTTCACACCAACTCATGCCTGAAATGTTCAGTGTAGCTTCATCACACCAACTCATTCCAGAGGTGTTCAGCAGGGCATCAGCGTCACCGCTCCAGCTCACTCCAAAGCCATTCAGTGCACCTTAATCATAGTTATTCATCCCAGAGATGTTTAGTGCAGCTTCATGACTCTAGCTAATGCCTAAGATGTTTAGTGGACCATCATCACTCCAACTTATCCCACAAGCATCATTATGCCAGTGCATACCAGACATACCAGTGCTTCACAATTTTACTGCTTCACAGTCCTTTAGTGGAGAGTTTACACCCCATGGTAAGCTTAGCTTTGTGTGCGGCTACTTCAGACCATCCCATTCTTTTGCCCATCCTTTTGTATGTTGTTTGAATGGCAGTGTGTACACTTTTGTAACGCATTTTCAGAAAATGCACCTTAAAAAAGATGAATGCGCTACTATCTACTTGAAGGGGCACCTGATTGCTTTTAGACATGTAATGTATCTTTCATATTAATATCTCACCCTCTAAGACAGAAGCTCATGTGGACCAAATTTCCACAGCTACAGTTCTAAGCACACATGCACACACACACACACACACACACACACACACTTGTCATAAGATGAAGGATCTCCATGCAGCAGTACTCAGAGCAGCTCCACATTAATCAGTGTGATGAGAATGGATTAGATGGAGCCGGTGTGAAATGGTTTTCACTCATTCTGTCTCCACACAATACACAGCGGAGAGCCCTACACAGTCAGTCACACCCACAGACACATATGGCACACGCCTGCGTACATACACACTTACCACACACGTTTTCAGTTCCAACGTCATATTTATAAATGTGGATTTATCGACCCTTCCCTAAAATCGGTGGCAGGTAATAAATGATGCATGTGAGAGAAGCTTATTAGAGCCTTGGGCATACATCAGGTGTGAAATTGTATTGAGCAAACAGAGAAAATAGCTGATACCTCAATTACAGTAAATTTAGATGCAGGCTCTCCCGTGTCTTCAATTCTGCCATAAATTTGGGCTGTGGAATAACAAAGAACATTGCTCTCTGAGACATGCACATCCTTGTACAAGTTACATTAACAGATGCTGCTAAAAATTTTTGGTTGTAATATAAAGTGTATATATACACAGGTCAGCCATAGCATTAAAACTACCTGTCTAATATTGTGTACGTCCCCCTTGTAATGCCAAAACAGTTCTGACTCGTCAAGGCATGGACTCCACAAGACTCTGAAGGTGTGTTGTGGTATCTGCACCAAGATGTTACAGCAGATATTTTAAGTCCTGTAAGTTGTAAGATGGAGCCTCCATGGATTGGACTGGTTTGTCCAGCAGATGTTTGGAGGCCAAGTTAAGACATTGCACTCTTCATGTTGGTCAAACCGTTCCTGAACAGTGTTTGCAGTGTGGCAGGATCCTGCATTATCCTGTCCGTCCACATGATGCAAAAGAAAATGTTATTCATCAGAGCAGGCCACCTTCTCCTACCTTCTTCTGGTCCATGGTCCAGTTCTGATGCTTACATGCTTATTGTTTGGCCTTTTAATGGTGGACAGGGGTCAGCATGGGCACTCTGACTGTTCTGCAGCCCCAGATACAGCAAGCGTGATGCTGTGTGTTTTGACACCTTTCTATCATAACCAGCATTAACTTTTACAGTAGTTTGTACTACAGTGGCTCTTCTGTTTGACTGGGCCAGACAGGCTAGCTTTCGCTCCCCACGGTACAGCAACCACCAGTAAACCAGTTGTTCTTCCTTGGACCACTTTTGGTAGGAATTGACCACTGCATCCAGGGAGCACACCACATGACCTGCTGTTGCAGAGATGTTCTCACCCGGTCGTCTAGCCATCACAGTTTGAGCCTCATTAAGTCATTCAGATCCGTATTCTTGCCCATTTTTGCGGACTGTTCATTTGCTGCCTAATGTATCCCAGTCCGGGAAAGGTGCCACTATAATGAATGTTATTCCCTTCACCTGTCAGTGGTTTTAATGTTGTACCTGATTGGTGTACAGTACTGTGCATAAAGTCTTAGGCACCTGCGAAAATAATATTTAAAAACTATTTAAATGAGCAACGAGTACTTTTTCATATTAATATTACTAAATACACTAAATAAAACTAAAAAACTAAATACAAATAACATACAGTTGATAGTAATTTTATATACAGTCTATCAATCTGGAACCGGAAATCTGGAATCTGGTTCTCCTCACCAGCTCACACAATAAACTACTTTTTTTTTTTTTTTTTTTTACAAACTAAACAAATCTTGATACTTTTTACTGCTTTCTTGGTTCTTTGCATTTATTCTAATGTTAACTTTACTAGCAAAATGACACATTATCACGCGCTGAGAAAAATGGCTTTTACCCAGTACTGTATGTCAGACGTTGCCTGTCAGAAAGCCACTTGTAGTCACACAGCTGCAGCTCTATGGCACACTAATACCCACTTGCTTATGAAGACATAAGACGTGTGTCGACAATATTGGGTTGGATAGTTCCGTTATATAAATCTGATTGGCTGAGCCAAGTTCAAAGACGTAAAACAATAAAATACTCAACATGCACACACCACCGCACACGTCAACAGAATTCTATATTAAAACTCCAAGTTATTAAAAAACCATTGTGCTGTTCTTTGACCGGTGTTGCCTGGCAACCATAGCCTTCTGATAACAAATTTCAATGTCCGGCGGCACTGCAGTTAATATTAAAAATAATTTTAATTATTTATTGAGCATTGTTATATTGTACCCTGATGTACTTTGTCATTTTACGTCATGCCTAACATCCCTTAACTGTGCTTAGATCAGTGTAACACACAGCCTGGAGTGACTTATTAATTCGTCAAAGTGTCTTCCTCAGTGTGAAGGGCATGTTTTGCCTGAATAGTGATTTGACAGTTATCTTTTGCTAACCTTTTAATGCGCATTTTTATAATAAGGATGGCTCCTTTATAAAGTTTATTATCTAAAGAAAAGAAAGTTTGTGTACACATTTTTACTCTCTCTGTGTTGTGCCTGTGAGGCCCAGGGATGCAGCTTTTTTCTGTTTTTGATGAGTAAAGGTTACACATCGTTCTCTAAATTGCTTCTCACTGACTCTGAGTGCTCTGCCTCCGCTCATCAGCTGCCTAACTAAAAGGCCGAGTTTCATTTCACACTTCATTTTCGTTTTCTTTTCCAAACTGTTGTTGAAAGCACATATTTAAAACTCTTACTGCCTAATAGTGAAAGATTTGTATGCTTAAATCGCAAAGTAGGTAACTCGGTGCCATTCCTTCACTTTTGCAGTTTTTGAAAAGAAAAGTAGTGAGAAAACACAGATAGTGGTGTCACCAAACTCTTAAGGTGTGTTTTCTATTCCAGTTTTTAGAACATTTTAAACTTAAAAACAACAGTTATCAAGATATCAAGAACTTTTAAAAACAGATTGAAGTCCATGTTACATTTTCTCCTTAAGTTTTTTGTCATTGTTTGATAGCCAATCAAAGTAATAAATACATCATGACCCCCCCACACCACTCAGCCCACATAGCATTACAGACATTTGAAATACTTCACTTCAGACTTCACTTCAAACTCCAAATACATGTAATTATTTACAGTAGTACCTTTATAATTTCATAATCAAGTTCACGGTGCAGATTATTTCTTCACAGTTTTTTTTTTCACTTTGTATGTTTTTGTTGTTTGTATTTAATACAAATGTGAAATAACACTGTATACTGTTTTCTTCTTTAACCTTTAATGCATGTTTAATAAGTGGAAATATTGAAAAGCTGGATTTGTGCTGAATGTAGTGAAACATGTAGATGTAGTATTGTATCACTACTCACTACTTTAGAGTTAAAAATAACAAGATATGTCCAGGTGGTGGGCGCCTCACAATTTTGGATTTCCAGCTGAGGAGAAAGAGAGGAATGGGTGGTTGGGTGGATGGGTGGGTTGCTACTTTTAGGATTAGTCCTTAAATGATTAACTGACCTGGTTCAACCGTTTTGAGCTCTATCAGAACAAATAAACGCAAACTGTATAAAGTTCTCAAGAACCCTACAGAGAACCTTCACACCTCCTGACATTTTAACTCCTCTTCCTTTTCATCCCTTGCTTTTGTTTGCTCCTTTCTCCGTTTCTGCCAGTGCACACCATGCTGTTGTTGGAAAAGATGAAAGAAAGCCAAGATTTACAGTCGCTCCCTTTGTCTCCGAGAAGGTGTTCAATCTTTTTAATGTCTCCTCCATCCAAGGGAGAATGTGCGTCGTCTTTTATTCTCCCTCGTACGGGAAGTTATTTCCTCACTTTTAAACCTCACTCATATGCGCCGTAGTGGAGAATGTGTATTAGAAACCATCAAATCCTCTGAAGCAGTTCTCAGAGTCCATTTCTGTGACGGAGAGAGGCTGGAAGCTGAAATTGCCCCACTCAGTGCTTTGAGACTGTGACCTTTAGCACATTTTTACTCAATAAGACTAACCATTTCACTCAGTGACATTAACAGGACACAATTACACCGTAATGCCTCTGGGCTCGATGTGCTAAGCCTTTGTGCAGGTTTGTGCGGGCACAAATCAGATGCATTCTGCCAGAGTTTTATGTTCGAAACTGGCGCGGGAGCCAAACGTGCAGTTTATGGGCCGTGTGCAATATGTGCTCCTCACCCTCTTGCATAAGTATTTGAGAGAAGATCGCGCAGAACTTGGGAGGATCACACAAAGTAGTTGAGATATTACACATCTATTTCAACTCTCCGTGCCCTCTTTTGCATGTAATTTTCCCCTGCTTTTTAAAAGATGGTGCAAATTTGTGTTATTGATAGACTTCCTTTAACAATGGCTGGGATTAGATGGAGCCATTGGTTCACCTGCAGATGGAGGTGTGATTATACATACAGCATATTTTATTTTGTATGTCCTTCGGTAAACCTTGGCTTAGAGTTGCTCTGTGTCCTCTGGACTCGATGTACAAAAGCCTTCTAAAACTTCTGGAAGATCCCAAAATCGGTTCCACTTATTCCCACCACTCTAATGTGATTGGTCAATTCCTCTTCCTAATTATATTGGTGGTTAATCTGACACGGTGGGACTTTAAACTACCTTGCTTAATCAATGGGAGAGCATGTTTAACTAAATCTATCCATATTGTCATACCACAGCAGTGTTTCTGCCAGATCAAGAGGTCTGGTGTGGGGGCATTTGGGGTGAGGGATGGACAAGCTAGTGAGGTATATTCATTTTTTCAATGGGGATTGGGTTCTTTTTATTGACCATAGCGTTTTTGTTTTACGTTTACAGAATTTGGCAGACACTCTTATCCAGATGGATGTACATGGGTGCTTTGTTGCCTGCAAAGCACCCATGTTGTTTGTCCCTCACACTAGTGAAACGCTGGTTTAGTCAATTTATTACCTTTTTTTTTTTTTTTTTTTTTTTATGTCAAGGCAGCAAAGATTGTGATGTGCTGGGCTGTCACAGAGAAATGTTAGAAGTGAATACCCTGCACAGAAGAAAAAAAATGGTAATTTTCCATTGGGTATTTGAGGAATGAACATGTAATAATGAAGTAAGAGCAGTACTGCAGAACATGCAGAGTTTAAAAACAAACCTGATTCTGTTGAATGAAAATGAAATGGCCTGGAAGACCCTGAGGGTTCCCCTCTGCTGTATATATAATAAATGATCTCCTCTTCAACTATCTCCTCTTCGGTGAGACTTATGTCATTTAAAATGTCAACATGCTTTTATTAGTACAGCTTCTTCTGCTGTTAATGCTTTATTGAGTAATCATTTTCAGTAATGATGACACATCATTCTGATTTATTCCAAGCTGTAAGGACTAAAGGTGGGCATGGCCACATAAAAACCATGTAACTTTATAACAGTTTTGTTTTTCTTATTATTATTTTCACACGAACTACCCTTTACTGATGTACGTCACTCTGGATAAGAGCGTCTGCTAAATGCCGTAAACGTAAACATTGTGTACATTGTGGACCATATTAACTGGATGTTTATGTGAATCTCTTTGAATTTTGCTTTTTTTTTTTTTGCAGGCAATGTGGCTACAGTAAAGCCAACCAGGAGGGGGATGAGGAGCTCTACTTCCAGTGTGAGTATTTTACTGTGCATATTCACAATGCGCCCTATAGACACTGGCATCTATTAGTATAGAAAACAATAGTGGAGCAACAGCAGGTAAAAAATCGACCTGCATTATTTTGTTCAAAATTTGGTTGAGAAGTAGTATACACCTCCTGAGAATTCCTATACAACTCCCTTAAACGTTCTGCAGATTTTATTTGTTTATCTTCCGAGTTTGAAATATAATAAAAAAAAATAAATAAATATAAAATCCCAAAATGTTTGCATGTTCAATTCAGCAAATAAATATCATGCATAAAACCTGCCGAGGTGCATTCTCTGTATGTATTTTCGCTTAGAAAATCATGTCATTTGATCAGGGGTACCCAGACATTTTGCACACGACTGTACCTTCATGAAAACACCCACAGAAACTCATCTGGAACTGATTGGTTGGGATGCACACAGCAAAAAAATGTGATTGATTAGAGGGAGGAGTCATGCATCTACATTTAGCATTTGGGAGATGTTTTTTTTTTTCCAAAGCAAATTTTTGCATGACAGATGTAGGTGAGAGTAGTGTTAGGAGTCTTGCCCAGGGACTCTTATTGGTGTAGTGTGATCAGTCGCCTAGGGTAGGAATCGAACCCCACTCTCCTTCTCTACACTACACCAACCGCACACATATTCCTCCCTCCTGTAGTATTATTGTAAAGACCAGGACCACAGTGGTCTACGTATCATATATTGTGTGGCTCTAGTGTACCTGTGCGAGTGACAGAGAGTATAAATGAGTGTGGACGTTCACATGAATGAAATCCACGGGAAGAGATGGAAGAATAAGGAGTCAGAGATGGGGCTGATCATGTACGATTGCTTTAATGGAATTGATATGAGCAGGAAATGGCTCACAAAGACACTTTAGCTGGTGACAGGCAGAGAGAGAGACAAGGAGAGAAGAGTAAATAAGGAGTGAATGAGAGATTAGTGTGGCAGAATGTGGCACTGCATTACTGCCTAAGTCCATATTCATGCCTTGTTCATGTTTAGTGTAATGGCACAACTGGCGTACAGATAGTCATTATGAGAGAGAGACAGGGAGAGGGGCGAGAGACATGGAGAACCACTTGTCAGTTTTAATCTTTTGGCTGAACGGTGTACATGGTAATGTTTACAGCTGTGAAAAAAAATCGTTTTGAAGATGCATTGCATTGCGAAAGTGAACGATTTGGCAGAAAAAGAAAATAATTGATTTTAATCAAATTATTTTAATCATTTTATTTCATTTAACTTTTTTAATTAAATGCCATACATGCCAGGTTACTGTTTCTATCCTAAATGAAGTTAGCTAATTAAATATAAATTACACCCCACCTCCGATCTCTTCCTGGATACCACATTTATCACCAGTGCCTGGTGTGAGTAGAAACAGCAGAAGGTGAGCAACATATTCTGCTGCTGCCAGAGATTAAAAACTCACCTCATGTTTTAAAAGCAGATGTTTGGAAACGTTTTGGCTTCCATGAAAATGTAGGAAAAAATGAGCTTGACACATATAGACAGTAACGACTACTGTTCATTCAGTTTTTTTTTGTAATTTTGCCATTTTTTAATTATTTCTTCTGAAAATGAGTTAAAGTATTGTGGTGTTCTAGTTTTGCTGTATTGCCCACTCTTAGAAATGTAGCTGATTAGGGAATATTGAAGTGAAGGGAAAAAAATCAGTCAGGCAAGAAACAGCTGTGTATCGCTCATGACACTGCCTGTTTCTTCTCTAGTTTGGTTCTTTGTGGTGTGTGTGTATGTGTGTGTGTGTGTGTGTGTGTGTGTGTGTGTGTGTGTGTGTGTGTGTGTGTGTATGTGTGTGTATGTGTGTGTGT
>JBBPCZ010006157.1:0-15442 GCA_037974445.1 Brycinus macrolepidotus
AGAGTTACAGACCCATGACACCCTTACCCAGTTAGCTAGCGGCTAATGACCGCCACTACTTGTGCAGTTAACAGCTCTGCCCCGCCAGGCCGGTAAAACTGCGCGTGCTCTTTGCGAGCTCGTTCCCGGCTCGTAACCAGCGTGCTCTGCCGTCACGTGTGAGCATTGGTTAATGATTGGTTAATGCTCATCTTTTATTTAGCAAAATCGTAATTAATAGTTAAATGTTATTGTTGAGGGGCACAGACAGGACTCCACACACACACACACACACAAAAAAACAATGCCTCAAGAAAAGGGCACTTGGGGTACCCAAGAGGAAAGGGGCAGGTGCTCAAGCCCCCTCCGCCCGCCCTCTGCACGTGCCTGGAGTTGCCCCTGTGATCAGAAGGTTATGAGTTTGAATCCCAGGACTGCTAGTGACACCTCTGAGGTACCCTTAAGCAAGGTACCGATCCCACACACTGCGCCCCAGGTGCTGTATTCCTGGCTGCCCGCTGCTTCACTTGGTGAATGAGTTAAATCCAGAGAAGGCATTTCGTGCTGTTCACATTGTGTGCTGTGATGTGTTTATGTATGACAAATGGACACTTTACACATAGGCTGGCAAATGTGGCCACCAACGTGGTTAACTAGTTTAGTTGCAATCCAGTAGCTGATTCACAGTCAACTGTAGCTAATGTATCTAAAGTTAGCAAACACACCACCACTTCTTACTCTATTTATATATTCCCAACATTTCCACAAGACTTTGTTGTCAGTATCCTACTTTTAATAATCCAGGCTTGCACCAGAGCACAGGTCTGGACTAATATTCTAATCACACACACATCTCTACAGACATAATTTAAAATTTCTATAGTTGTAAAAAAAAGTTACACTACAGGTATAACAGTAATGTTCAGAATTAGATTAGCAGTAAGTGTGTCAGGTGGTCAGCAGGCAGTGGATTAACACACCATGTACTGTGTGCTGATAAATGAGAGCATTTTGTTATTATTACTGACCCGATATTTGAATTACAGTCGATAATTATAAACAATAACATAGCATTCTACATACATGCTGATGCACACACAGTCACTTGCAGTAATGAGAATTTCCTTTCTTTTAAACAGGCACAAACGAATAGCATAGTAGATAACAACACCGCCTCATGAATGAGAGAACAAGGTTGGATTACCTGTTCAGGCAAACACACCAATGACTGCATATCTGAAGCACACTGTTGGTATGCCAGCATTACAAAGTCACAGTAAGAGTCATTGGGAAAGACTCTCCATGTTTCATGTTGTGCATTAAAAATGTATACTTATTTTCATTCAAATCACTGAAAAATGTCATTTGACCAAGGGTGCCCAAACATTTGCATGTAACTGCATGATATCATCAGTTTCTGGGTATCAGTCCAGTCTGGATCCATAACTATTGAACGGTGTTTGCGTTTATGCACATGTTGTACATGTGCACTCTTCTGGCCTATTCACACAACATGCAGCTGGGCTTTCAAAAAGCTCAAAATTAACTTTTAAAAAGTGGACTATTTATAACAGCCATAGAGTTACAGAGAGAAAAAAGTGACAGCAGACATGCCATAAGCCAACAAATATGCTCTCTTTGAAGTGAATGCAATTCAGCCTTCTCTCACGCCTGTACTCGTTTCTTTTGAGTGACGAATTGAGGTGCTCGTTTCTGTACTTTCAGACACCACATAACACACTGCAGCTGGAGATAAACAGCTCCAACAGCCAGAGCCAAATCCAATCACCGCAACTCACACGCCACCAAACACACTGCAGCAAGTTGCATCACCCTTGCCTCTGTCTTGCAGGCAGGTAAGGTGAGGTGCTGAAGAGATCACTAAAGCACTGTAAGACAGGCTGTTGTCAATACCAACTGACCAAAGTATGTCAAACAGCTAAAAAAAGGAATTAGACGTGTACTCTCGTCCATTTTTGTGGCCAACAGTGTGCTCTGTGTCTAACAGAAAGCTACAAATTAATGGAAATGGATACCAAATTATTAGCATCATTTGCCTTACATCAAGGAGCCAAAACATTATGACCTCTCACAGATCAAAAATGTAAATGATCTCATAACTGCACTTGACTACAGCTATGATATGTTAGATGGTAAGCGAACAGTTGGTTCACATAGTTGACGTAAAGGATTATGGAGCTGAGCAGCTGCAGACCAGTCAGAGTGCCCATGCTAAACCCTGTCCATTGACAAGAGGGCCTACAATGGGCACATGACATTGGAACTGGACCTTGGAGCAATAGAAGAAGGTTGTTTGGTCTGATGAGTCCTGTTCTCTGGCGTCTTTAGAAAGAGAGCATTGATATTGCTCCATTCCTCTAGTATAACTCAGATACTGACATGCTTGAGCTTAAACTTCTGTTTGGTTTAACTTCATTGTCTCCTCATCTGCCACTAATGCCTCAACACATTACTCTCTTTCCTAAATCAGTGGAATTTAGGTGATTTGCTTTATTGGTGGCTTTCCTGTTTTGGATAGTAGAGGTCTACTGTAGATCTTCTGCCCTGTATCTTCATTTCTCTGCAGCTAATAGCATCCTAAACACATTTAGGTTTAGGACACACAGAGATGTGATGGACATATTTAAAAAATATATCAAATGTAATAAGAAGCTCTATTAAAAACTGTATTATAATAATATTAACTGCATGAATAAAATAAAAAATAGTGGATTTCAGGTAGGCTATTATTCCTCCTGTTCATTGCCAGGTTGTGGCATGGTATGGAGTGAGACATGATCCCAGTAACTGGTCTGCGACCCACTGGTGGGAGAGCTTTGATTTAGTGAGAGTTCATCAACTTAAAAGCTACACGCTTATGGCTATGAGCTGGGGTTCAAATGAGCAACAAAGGCTACGCTGAGTGGCATGGAAAATTGAAGATTTCACATCTGTCTCACTCCAGCCACCTGAAAATCTGACTCCAGGCACCCCACTAACGCTTGTAACCCTGCTGTCACCATGCTGAGATTTCTTACCAACTCAACATGGTTTGAGCAAAGTGTGTGATGATTTGGGCATGTACTTAGGATCATGCTATCCAGTGAAAAACTAAAGATAAAAAACTTTAGACACCAAGCATATCTTGGCTGACCTACATTTGGGGTAAGGGGAGGAAGTGTAACCATCGTTTGACAGTGCAATATCAGTGCAACACTCAACAGCCACCCCAGAATGCTCCAGACAGCTGCTCCAGAGTGCAGAATGAGTTTTTAGAAAACAAGATGAATAGGAAACATATGCACAGAAGTGAACATAAATGATTTGGCTCAGAACCAGAACCTCCTGCTGCTCTAATTAACTCTCCTCAGTCAATCTGCTGATCTGCTCCAGCACCTTCAGACAGAGTGCTTGGGTTAACCATCTCAAGGTGGTTCTGTAGCACTATGATAACGCCTTGAAAAAGTGTTGCTAAAAACTCGAAACTACAGCTGAACTTAGAGGAATCGCAGGCAGCAGAAGCCTTCGGCAGAAGTATGGAACAGTGAAATTTTCATGCAACTATATTGCACTTGAAAATTAAATGGAAGGAACTGTCACTTCGCTTACATGATGAAAAGTATCTTAACGTTTTTTTCACAACTCAGTCATAATATTATTAAATGACTGATTTCACTAGATCAGTGAAGAAATAAGTTAAACAGAAGATGGTTTGTTGGGAATTCCTAAGTAGTGAACCATTGATTGTTAGTTCTGTTGGCACGAGATTGCAAATTCAATTCCCAGCAATACTACAGCAGTCCTAGACCAGGAATCCAAGAAAGCACATTGGACTCACTCTCTCTGGGAGGGTAGGATGGCTCTCCTCCACCCATTATTCAGTGCAATGCTAGGTAACTGGCAACTGTTCGCTGACGTAACAGTTAGTGATTTCCTGCAAGTGTGTCGAGCTGTGTTGGAGGCAATTCGACAAGATACAGTGGTACCTCACATGTCCCGGAGGAAGCAAATGGTAGCATTATGGATGGGGATACTTAGCTAGTGGGTGGAAACTAGATATAAAAAAGTTTATTGTATGTTTAAAAAGCAGATCCTCCTGACTGACTGACTGTGCATGGTTGATGGTGTTTCATTTTGATGTCATTTTTAAGCTATTTTGAGCCAATGAAGGGTCTACCACCTGATCAAAAAAAAAATCCAGGGGACCAACAAATAAGCAACGTTGCTCTAAAAGTTGTCTTTTTTATTTTCTTTTTCATGTGTTGATTGAAATTATGTAATTCCATGTGATCACAACGCGATTATGCAAACAAATCACCATTTGTTTAGCAACATTAGCATTACACCATGGTATCAGGTCCCCATATCCTTTATCATTACCCTCAATACAGTGATGCCAACAAGCCAATGCCAACAGGTCCCCATTTGCATTAACTGACCATTAGAAATATGAACACTATTGAAGGGAAGGCTGTGCACTGAAACTTGTCTTTTGGCGAGATTAAATAAAAATAAATGTTCACCAGTTTTTCCAGAAAATTATTTTACCTTGGATTCATCACCTTATAAGCCTAACATGGGCAGCACATTTATTCAATTCAACCATTTTATTAACAAATTCATGCTCATTTTGTCACTTGCTGCATTTCTAATATGGTTAATATTCTTTTAACCCATTTTAGCCCTTCGCTTAGTCTTTCTCTGCAGGGGTCCAGCTTCATCAATCCACAGCAGAGCTGCTTCAGGCTGTTAAAGTCATCTTCAGGCCATTGGTTACCAGCACAATGAGGCCGTCCTTTTGTGCCTCGCTCTCTGCCATGATTTACGGCTGTGAATGAATATTACACATTCTCACCCAACAGGGAAATCGTTCACAGAACAAAGCAGTAGGCAGACGTGACTCTGCTTTGACTGCGACACTGAGGCTCATCAGAAGGCCTTGTGCGAAAATGCGCTTTCTTATGCTAATAAAACCCCCTCTGCAGGACAGGGCAGCTCCCACATGGTGGATCGCTCAGATGGAGGGGCAGCCGGTGAGAAGAATGATACGAGACAAGTGCAGAAAATAAAAGGAGGTTTCTCTAAGTGTTCATCCGCCAACATCTGAAGCCTTCATGAAGAGTTTCCCACTAGAAGATAGTCTGTGGAGAAAGTCACAGACGCACAATCTCTGTCCAAACACAGCTGTTCAAGCCTTGATCTCTCTCACACACACACATACATGCCACTAGCTCCTCAGACATGTTAGCATACATACGCAGTCATATATTTAGACTGCAACACATATAAAAAGAAACATAGATCTGCTTTTGCTTCCTCATATGGAAGGGATAAACACTATTTTCACATGATAGAAGGCTTGGAGAGCGAGTGTTACTGACTTTCCTTTGTCCATTCGTGCTCTACCTGAACTCCCTGTTCTCCTTTTGCCCCAGTTGGGCCTGCAGGCCTTGGAGAGTGCTTTGTTAATTCCTTGAACACTTGGATTACTTTTCACTTATAAATCCTAACAGTTAATATTCAGCAGTGATTATAAATTATTCAGTAATAACTATCAAAGATTCAGTCAATACTAGAATTGATTCATCAACTACTATAAACGTAAAGTGGCCCCTTATGGTCAGTAAGTAAGTAATATGGTTCAGTAACACCTACCATTGATTCGGTAACTAAATAAGTTAGTAAATAAGTAAGTAAGTAAGTAAGACAGACTTACTTGTGTTGTGTCTGACTGTTATCTATTTACACAACATTGTTTTGTATACCGTGTTTAATTGACAGCGGGATGGCAAGCAGTATCAGAAATTACATAAGTGAGTCTCTTTAAGTTGATTTAATGCGATGAGTATGAAGTTCACACAGTCCTAATCGGTGTGGTGTCACTTGTCTGCCTTATATGTCTAGTATAAAGCTAAAGAAGCAAACATCAGGCTCCAAACACATCTTGACTGGTTAACTATACTTGCAACACCCCTCCTTTCGCCTCGAGTCAGGAGGCCGGGCAGGCCTTTAAGGCCTGTAGCCATAGTGGCTGAGATGAACTGTGGCCTGGGTCTAAGCGGTGGGAAAGGATGGAGCTCTAATTAAACGATTTGACATGGGCCCTGGCCCTGGCCCCGAGGCAAACTCCGAGACTTTAGTGAAGGAAGTTCTATAAAGTTCTATACACATGAAAAGAACATCCAGCCCCCTGCTGGCACCTCCAGTGCAGGCGGCAGCAAAATCTATTCTTGAATTAATTGGGCCATAAAAGAATTGCAAAACAAACTTCCCCTGTTTAGCATCTGTATTGCTTCACGTTAGACACTGTGTTTGTAGAAAAAACAGATGGCCCTGTCATTTTAACTGCTTTAAAAAAAATCCATCGTTCTTTTTTTTTTGCCCAAAAGAGTTTTGGGACATATAACAAAGAGGTATTAGCATATTGTAATTGTTGGATAAAACCTCTTACTTCCAATATTAACTTTCCAGGAGAAAGAAAAAACTCCCAAAGGAAGCTGATTTGAAACATTTTTTTTAGCAAAGTCATTTTGAACCATTTCTATTAGTCCATTTATCAGACATTTTTCAAACAATGTAAAAGTGAGCTGGTGTTGTCAAATTGTATCAACCTATAAAAAAAAACAAAAATGGACATGGTTTTATCTCAAAAGCAACAATATATGTAATACCTATAGGATACATTACATATTACATAAGCACTTGCAAAAATAATATCTATATTATTGTTATTATTATTATTACTACACAATGATACGTGTGTTTACGCGTGACTATAAGGGTTAATAAATTGAATTAAATTAAATTAAATATTATTGGACATATAACATAAGTCTTGACACTAAAACAAACCCGCAAATGTGTGTCCATAGCTAAACACACTAAAGAAGGGAATTGTAGTTGTAGTCTGTGTTGTCTGCTTTTATTAAAGTTGTTTGAGATGAGATGGAGGTCTCATAGGCCCCATAGTGATGTGTCTTAGCATAAGAGAAAACATAAAAGGGTCTAAAGAATGACCTGTGGACACTAGAGACCTAAACCCTATCAGGCTACATCAGACGAGACAAACTCAAAGCACAGACTGAGCACATTTTGAAACTGTTTGGTATGCAGAGCATTATACCATGGAGGTGATTTAGAACCTGTAAAGATTTAGCATTAGCAATTGCTTGATTTTATAAATAGGACTGCACAGTAGTGTAAGTACTCCCGGATGAACGTGTCCTGGGTACCACCTTCCCTGCTTCATGAGAACTTCCTTCCATCACCAAATTTGGAGCCAATGACTTAAGCTGTAAATCTCACATGAATGTCCAGACTACAAGCACAGAGAACTGACGTTAACAGTGCTGACTAACGTTGAGGTCATGACCTCAGCCAAGGCCCATTTTCCGCATTCGTAGGCAATGATGTGAAAGCCACGAGACAAGGACAAAATAAACAACTTAATGACTCACTGGGAAAAAGAATTGGTATAATTAAACAAAGAAACAGAGACTGAAACGTCGACATGTTTCTCCAGTAACAAAAGGTCATTTTGACCCAAGTCAATGGAGAAACATGCTCCTTGACACCATAAAGCCATCTGATCTCTTGAGTGTATACAACCAGGCAAACCCCACCCATCTGTACGATATAAATACCTGTCAAAATTTAAATACACCTACTCATGAAGGTTTCCACATTTCAGCATAAAAGCCTTTACACACTTGATGTTCTCTCTCAACTTCATGAGAAGGAACTCAAACTATGGAACTATGGAACTACTAGGGTAAAATTTCCCCAAACACACAAACACTGACCACTGCCCCGCAGGCACATGTTCAAGTCGCATAATTTGACGTTAATTCCTGAAAGACCATCCCAAGTTATGTAAGAAAAACATACTCCCGATAGCATGAAGAGGATTTGCTGAGCGAATCAGTCTGACAGCGCTTTGGGGGTTTTGGTAGTCATCTCATGCTTTAAAAACGAAGAGGAGTTTATTAAACATCACCAGACTGTAATCACTCATTATAATCATTTTAAACCCATAATCATTTCATTTTCCGCCAATTCCGCTCTTTCGGGAAAAAGAGCTGCCGTCTGCTGCCGTTTCAGTATCTACCCAGTTATTATGGAGTCACGGTGTGTTTTCATGCCATCTGGAGTGGAGTCAGATGTGGAGGTTTCTGAGTTTGAAACAGAATATGGACCCATGGAGAGCAGACATTTCTGCATGTTTATATGCAAATTCACTACTCAAAAAAATCTGATCAAATTTTGGTTCCAAACTCAAACAAAACTGGCAATCAGCCAGTTTGTTATTTATAGACGTCTGTCCAATGATTTCAGTATTTTAACATAAATAATGTAAACTGCGTGAGTGCTCTCATGTTGTAGCATAGTTCTACATGACTCACTGTGCTAAACAGCCAGTCTTATATTAGATAAATCCATTATTTGGTTCATGTTTTTTGACGAGGCAACTGATTTGGCAGCTGATGGCACTGCAATTATCCGGGCAGTAAGAATTTATTGGCTCAGAATGAATACCTAGTGATTTCATGTTTGACAGAATGCTCATGCCGTTTTGTAAACCTCTCTTTAGAAAATGATTGTGCCTGTCAAGCCGGGAAAATTCTAATTTCATCTAATCTCATATTTTGCATGCCTATTGACTTTTTTAGACAATTGTTGCAGTCATTAGTGTGAAGTGACAAGAAGTTTTAAAAATAGCAATGGTTGGCTGTTCACAGCCAGCTCATAGCCTAATTACAGCTCATAGCTTAGCTACAGCTCAAAGCTTAGTTACAGCTTATAGCCTAGTTACTGCTCAAAGCTTAGCTACAGGTCATAGCCTAGCTACAGCTGATAGCCTAGCTACAGCTTAAAATGTCTAAAAGTGATTCATTTGCATGAAAAATTCTAAAATGTAATATCTGCCTTAACAGCTGGAACATCATGTCACCTTTTTGCCACTTCTACTGACCATGCAAACCTGCCACTGACCAATTCCACTGGTCCATTTCATGCAAAGTAAAGGGGTGTAGAAAAATAAAAAGTAATACATGGCATTCTTTGTCATACATGGCATTCTACACACACATACAAGCGCACACACATGAACACACACACACAAGTGCACACACATACACACACATCATTAGAATGTGTCTAGTGACAGTCAGAAATCTGCGAGTGGATGAGCGCTGAAGGCACGCAGCTCAAAACCCGCATTCCTGCTACGCAACAGCTCAGCCACGCACACACATCTACAGTCCTTTCCATAAGAGCAGTCATATAGAAAGTTCCAGCATAGCGAGACTGTACTGACATACAGTAGAGTATGGACATACTCTAGGTTTGGAATCAGTCATATTAATACTTGCTTTTGTTTTAGTCAATAATAACTATAATAGCCATATATATATATATATATATATATATGTGTGTGTGTGTGTGTGTGTGTGTGTGTGTGTGTGTGTGTATACAGTGGTACCCCGCTTAACGAACGCCGCCTCGGACACGCGCGTGACTCACTGAACGAACGAGTTTCACACAACGAACCGCACATCGCACGTGAAAATTGAGTTTTACGTTAAAAAAATGGCTGAATCCGGCCAGATGTGTCTCAGATGAAGACAACACATCATGTTGTGTTGTTTCTCCCCATTAGTGTCATTTTTTTTGATGTTTTGATGTGTTTTTGGTGTCTGTGTGTTTACTGGTGGTTAAAATTGAAGGTATTCTCATTGCAGGACAACTTTTTCGCGAGTGAAACTCGAATTTTTTCCTTGATTCTGTGAAGTGTGAACCCCAAGAAAAAAACCCTAACATCTTTCCCTGCTTTGTTGAATGTTTTACTAGTCCCTCCCCCCTCCCATTAACAGTGCTGTGTCTTCATTTTTTAGTATTTTTTCGATTTTTCGCGGCAACCTGGAACGGATTACACGATTTCCCTTATAAGTCTATGGGAAATTGTGTTTCGCACAACGAACTCCCCGCGTAACGAACGCGCCACTGGAACGGATTGCGTTCGTTATGCAGGGTACGACTGCATATATAAATACATAATATAATATGTATACACAGATATTAATGTGTTTTTTCTTCAGTATTAATATCATTAGTATTATTATTATTAGTATCATAGTCTCTGTCCTAACTATGATCATTCACAAATGTATAATAATATCATAAAAGATATTACATAAAACCTAATAATATACATATAATAATAAAACTGAACCACACTCTAAACTTCTACAGTTACTCATTAGGCTGAATGAGATTTTTACCAGCCTTCAGTAGAGCTCACAACAGTAGCTACAAAAGAATTCATTGGCGGGTGAGCCATGGTAGGTCAACTGTCACAACTTGAATCACAACAGCGAACAAAATCCCAGGACCAAGCTATAGACATCCAGAGGGGTGACAAATAAAAGGAAAAGCCTAGATAAATGACTGGAGAATCATAATGAGTGTGGATGCTTCCCACAGGTGTGCTGCATATTATAAATAAGCAATGAATATCCTACCACGCTCTGTGGCATGATTAAAGATGCTGATGCAGGTTCACAACTACATGAAGAGGGTTATTATAATAGGGGTGAAGAGCATAAAACCCTCATTATAATGACCATCTGAGAGGTCAGTGGACTGAAAACCACAGGCACTGGTCTACAGAGACGTGGAAAAAGGTGATGTAGTCAGATGAGTCATCCTTCACCATATTCTCCACAATAAAGTGGTCTGGTGGACTCTGGGGACCTTTTAGGCCTTTTAGGACCTTTTTGGCCTTTTATGCCTTTTTCATTTGACCATTCTTCTATAATTAAGCATTTCTATCCTGATGGGTTGGGCTCTTCTAGTGCATAGTGCATCAGGGGTCACTAAATGGCCAGATGAGGATGAAAATGATGTAAATCATAGGCTGTGGCCTTCACAGTCACCAGATCCCAGCTGAACACCTGTTGGAGACATTCGGCTGTTTGAAAGCATTCTCCAATACAGTCATCATAACTGACCCAGGATATCTTTCAGATGAATGGCATTTCAAACCCTCCAGCACAATTCCAGAGCCTTGAAAAATTGTTCTGGTAGCTCGTGATGGCCCAACAACTTACTAAGAGACTTTGAGCTGTTCTTTCCTTGAGTCTGTGTGTGTGTGTGTTTTCGCACCTGTCTGTTATAGCTTTCATAAACTCATCCAGCAGCTCATCATAGGCTGAGCCTCGGACCCGCCTGTGCCTGAGACCGATGTATAGAGGATCCTTCAGGAGCTCCTACAGAGACAGACACACAGAATATAAAGGAAGAGATAGCAGGGTAGGGGGAGGAGGGAGAGAAAGAGAGAGAGAAACTTTTAGTCTTCATGGATAGATCTGAAATGAAAAGAATGCTGTGTCTCGTCTTTGGATATGACTCCTCATGTATTCCGATAATTTATGTTTTTTAATAATCAGCTTGTGTCGTAATCAAATAAACAACAAAAGAATGTCTAGCTTGACTTTTCCACCGATGTTCCATTTAACAGGCAATTTCACAGCGACTTACACACACATGGATACACAGAACTGTTAGTGTAATCCATCCACTTTGCACAATATGAAACATATGTTTTGGTTTGTTGCCCGCTGCTGAGAGCAGATTCGGCCAGTTCAGATAACATCACATCAGCTGATAGCGTCCAAGGCACAGCATGAACTAACAGCTATCATGTCACTACTCATCTCCTAACTGCACTATCTGGTGCAGCCAAGGGAAGATGAGTTCTCCTTTTAGGTCTTGCTTCCTCTCAGTGGTTTAGATGAAGAGATTTGCATCAGTCGGAATGAATTCATTCCAGTGACAGAATCTGACTGAGGTTTGGACTCAAGTGCCAAGATTTGGATTCGAGTAAGACTCAAATAATGAACTTGATCTGGGTCACCAATGACTCCCAAAAGTGCAGCAGTACTAAAAAGTTTACTTTTTACTTCACGTCTAGCGCACTAGCATTACTTGTGGTTTATTCCATTATGTGCCATGTTCAGTGGATGTAGTCATTTTGAAAGTGCAAAAATTAAAATTAATAATAGAACCTTTTCTCATTTAATTCTCATTCATGCTCATTTGGAATATATTATTGTTATAGTCAATTTGCATTCAGTATTGAAATTAAGTTTGATGAAAAATGCATAGTGGCAACTATTTTGTTTAGGATGTACAGGTCAGGGCTCAAGTCTGGACCTGAGACTTGCCTGTACTGACTCATGTATGGACCTGAGGCTTGCTTGTACTGATTTGAGTCTAGACCGGAGACTTGTCTGTATTTACTTAAGTCTAGACTAAAGACTTGCCTGTACTGATTTGAGTCTGGACCTGAGACTTGCCTCTACTAACTCAAGTCTGGACCTGAGACTTGCTTGTACTGACTCAAGTCTGGACCTGAGACTTGCCTGCACTGACTCAAGTCTGGACCCGAGACTTGCCTCTACAAACTCAAGTCTGGACCTGAGACTTGCCTGCATTGACTCGAGTCTGGACCTGAGGCTTGCCTCTACAAACTCAAGTCTGGACCTGAGACATGCTTGTACTGACTCAAGTCTGGACCTGAGACATGCTTGTACTGACTCAAGTCTGGACCTGAGACTTGCCTCTACTAACTCAAGTCTGCCTTTATTGACTCGACACCAGACTTGAGACCTGTCTGTATGAATGCCAAGAATGTTTGCAAAGATTCAGATGGTTAAAGGAACTGAATTCAGATGTTTACCTTGTGATTATTCTTCCCCAATAATGTCATTAATAATATGAATTCCTCTATATGGAAATTGTTCTACTTTGGTGAATTTGAATTAGGACTTACAACTCAGGCCTGAGGGACTACAGTTGAAAATCAGCTATTAACTGTCTTTGAGGTGACGTGTCTTTGAGGTGACGTCTTTCAAGCCGTTTTGTGCTTCCAATAGTATTTCGTGTTGATTAATGTGCACCATCCGTCCTCGATTTTTTTGCAGACACTCCAGAAATTGGTGTTTGCGTTTATGACACCATGCTGCCCTGCGATTCAACCGAGCTCAAAACTGCTTTCATCTGCCAATAACATCAACCTGAGAATGAATAAAGAGCCAGTTTATGGAGAACTCCTGCACTGCCTGATGGTTTTCTTCATTATGTTGTCACTGTCTGCTGTAATTTGAGCCAAGTCATTTTACATCTCCTCCTGTGTGTCAAAATATGAGCAAAGAAACGGGATAGTGAGTAGGAAGGAAAATGTAAGGCTAAAATAATCCATTTTGACAGCAAGGTTTGGACACTACTATACACACACAAAAATGTAATATCCATGCACCAGCAGGTGCTTGGAGGAACGGAAACTCAAACTTTCAGAGCTTCCATAAAACCATAGGAAAAATCCAATTTACACAGTCTTCCCCATTTACCCAAGTGTTGTAGATCAGCCAGGACAGGTTTGGTGTTTGCTTCTTTTGTAGTGGAAGCTTATTTCACTCAATTAGCTCTTGTTTAAACTGTACAACTAAGCCGAGAGACATAAGAAAGTAGACGTTCTTATGTGGTTTCTGATACTGTTTGATCTTGTCAAATCCCATCAGATCATTAACCACAGACTCCATCCCTCTTCCCTACAACTAACTCCTAATGACTAGATCCAATCAGTTTGACCCTAATTAATGGACATAAATACCTCAAATCTGTATTCAGATTTGCTGTGGACTATCCCTGCGCACCAAGCCTGTTTTTAACTTTGTTATTTGACTTACCTGATTTGTATTACCCTGTCTGTCTTTCCGGACTTTGATTCCTGTCTCGCCCATTTTTTGTTTTGTTTGCATTTCTGGACTCTGGACAATTTGGACTACACTCTTGGACTCGGCTGTTTGTTATGACGAATGGAACTGTTTGCTAATCGGACTGCCTTTTGATTTTGGAACTCTGACAGTATCTGTTTTTCGTAACCTGCTGCTTAACAGAATCAATCTTGTTGCTCATTTGACTCCGCGTTTTGGTCTATCTTGATCTGAACCTGACAGACATACTATTATCAAAAAGAACATATTTCATAGCTAAAAGAATAACAGCCACCTCATATTTGTTTGTACATTTGTAAGATTTTATAAATAACAGTATGTCATACAGTGTCAGAAACCACACAAGTCCGCACATAAATGTTTTTTATGGGCAGTGATTGCTTAAATGAGGTTTCACAGGCATCGCATAAAGATGGTCAGATTCTACTAGATCTGTTCCAGGAACATTTAATATTTTATATACTATATAGATCCCAGGATAAATTGCTTGAGTTCTCTGCATTTAACCCATTCACCCGAGTGAAGCAGTGGGCAGCACACAAAGGTGCCCGGGGAGCAGTGTGTGGGGATGGTACCTTGCTCAAGGGAACTTCAGTAGTGCCACTGGCAGTCCGGGGATTCGAACCCATGACCTTCCGGTCACAGGTGCAACTCCCTAATCACCAGATCACCAGACCACCGAGCAGACCCAGGACCCATTGGAGTGATATCACTCTCTTAGCTGTGGAACACCTGTAGATTCCTCCTGAGGAGCTGGAATCTGAGCTCACGGACAGAAATCTGGACTGACCTCCTCGGCCTGCTGCCAACACAAAGATGAGATATGCCCACACAAACCCTGAGAGTGAACCATGACTAGGCCCAGTGACCAAGTGAGGAATTTCTGAAGTCATGCCAGGACCACTCAGAGTGTACTAACAAAAAAAAAAAAAAACACTTCCACATCGTCCTGTTTAGATCAGCGCTCCAAAAACAACAACGTAGGTCCAAGCTTTCATTTCTGGCAAGTACCAACACACCTGACTCTACTGACCAAACAACATGTTTGACTCTAATGACCAAGCAATCCTAAGGCACTGTTCACAAAGCAGAAAACACAAAAAACACATTAAATCTGGCATGTTCAGAGTTGCACGTCCAAAGATCTGATCAGATTTGAAACCAAATGTAAATGGGCCTGAGACTTTAATTTGTGAAAGCAGAACCTGAACTGGCTGACCTCTAGACATACCAATGGGTGACAAATTAAAGGGAAAACCAGCACAAAGTGTTTCGGGCCACAACAAGCAGCAAGAATAGCTTCAATCTGCTTCTAAAAGTCTTACATTTTACTCAAAAATCTCCCAGGTGTTCGATTTGGTTCTGTAGAATCACAGTCAGCTGCAACTGCTGAATGTATGTTCAGTCGAAAGTGAGAGTGCTGTTGCCATATGGCAACAAAATGCAAAAATATACACTATATGGACAAAAGTATTGGGACACAAAGTATTGGGACACACCGTTTTTTCAGGGTTTGGGCTAGGCGCCTCTGCTTCTAATGAAGGCCAATCTTAATGCTTCTGCATATCAAGAAGACATTTTGGACAACGACATGCTTCCAACTTTGTGGACACAGTTTGGGGAAGAACCTTTTCTATTCCAGCATGACTGCGCCCCAGTGCACAAAG
>JBBPCZ010006183.1:0-15438 GCA_037974445.1 Brycinus macrolepidotus
CATTTAATATGAACAGTATAGCTCTCAATTATCAGGTACAGTCAGATGTGAAAACGTTTGTTGTAAAGGGTCTGCCAAGAGTTAACGTGTGTGTTTCTGTTCCAGACGCTGGTCCTGATGAGTGATTTGGCCACAGTATTGGACCTACGGGGAAAGCATGATGAGGCTCTGGCTCAGGTGAAGAAGGCTGTGGAACTGGGCCAGGCAGCAGGACACCCTGACCAACACATACTGCTGGGGAACATGGCAGGAATTCTAATGCACAAAGGTAGCAGACGGTTTCTCTTCTCACCTCAGTTAAAAGTACACGTGTCCAAAAGTTTGCAGACACCTGCTCCTCCAAAGTTTTTTTCAGAAATCGATAGTGAGGTCACTCCCCTTTGCTGCAGTATTGGATTTTGTAGCGTTGCTGTGAGGATTTGGTAGTATTCAGTCATGAAAGCATTAATGAGGTCAGGGACTGATGATACACCACTTCACCTAATTCCAAAATATTGAGGATAGAGCTCCTTCATTCCAGGGAACTCAGTTCCACTGCTCCACAGCCAAACTGTGTCCATATTACCAACGCACGGTGATCTAAGGCTCATGTGAGGCTGCTTCAGAACTTCCCATTCTATTGACAATGCTTTTCTATGGAGATCAAGCTATGGGTTGTATTATTTGTTATTTTAAACCTGTGATGTTGTGGAGAACGGCATCACAATAGGATCACTTTATACATGTACATGCAATGTTACTGAAAACAGTGACCTTTTAAATGGTAGTGTGTAGCTATTTCATACACCTCAAGAAGAGAAAAGGGCTGTATTGCGATACCCAGTACAGCATCAGGAGAAGATTCCTTATGTTTCCCAAGCCTGGCCTCCAGAGACCCTATGCAGAACCAAGTGCCATGCTTCCAACTCATTCCTTCACAAAATAACACAGTACTGCTGCCATTGTCTGCAATGGGTGCACCTTAAAGTAGCTGGATTTCCTAACCAGAAGGGCTGTCTAGATTCTTTTGGACGTGTATTTTTTTAGTAGGTTGCTGCTACAAGCTAGCAATGTAGTAAAGTAGTTATGCATATCAGAAGTATTTTTGTTGCATTTTATCATTGTCTTATATGGGGGTGTACCAGTGCTATTAAACATGACAATATCGCAATTAAAAAATGTGTATCATGGAGACGTAAAAAAAAAAAAAAAAAAACCGTGAGGAAGACGTTCTTTTATTTATTGAAACTGTAATGTTTGAGGAGTCACCAACATGCTGAAAGCTATTGAATAAGTATCTGCTGCTGATTTGCTGATGAATAGCAATGTTTGCCACAATATTTTACATATGGGATCATTTCTGCTGTTGAAATAGATCTTAGTTATGCTGTGTTGATTCACAGATGTTGCTTATAAATCTTCTTTACTGAGAGCTTGTGTTTGCTCAGGTGAGTTTGAGGAGTCTGTTAAGTTGTATGAAGAGGCTCTGAAGATGGCGCGGGCAGCCGGGGATGAGGAGGCGGTGGAGCAGCTCGAGGAGGGACTGAAGGAGTTGAACAAGAGAAGAGAGGAGCAGAGCAGAAGCACTGAAGATGACCCGGCAGCTAAGGAGTGACCAGCCTTGTGGTCAGTACAAAGAATATACACTGGAAATGCACAATGACACTATTCTTTAGAGGAACTACCTGAGTGTGCACATGATCCTTCATCATCCGGTTGCCAGGGCTGGCCATAATCTTTTTTTTTTTTTTGTCCCCTGCGGGACTTCCAAGCACATCCAACAAACTGCACTGGATTTTCCATCGGAAGCTCATTAGTAACAAAAAGACTAAATGTCCAAAATGTCTAAAACTGTCCTTGCAGACGGTTCTCCTGGAAAATCCCAATCAGGAAGGACAGTGTGAGGATATGGGAAGTGGTGATGGAGAGAATTTTCCAGCGTGGTCTGCTCGTCATGCCTGGATGTTTCCAAAGAAAACAAAAAACAAAAAAAAAACTACAAATAACTTCTGAGACACTTGTCATTCATCATCACACCTCTCTTGGTTGTTCCCTGTGTTTTATGTAATGAGTGATGTGATAAACCTTCACAAACAACAAATTTGTCTGTTCTGTTGTTTCATATACCTATATTTCAGATGCAACACAGTTTATGAGCCCCGGGGAAATTTGTTTTCTTGGGATAACTTCTCACAAAACATGAAAATGGCCTGTAGAGGTCACTGCTCGGTGCTCTGTTTTTTTGAAGATCTCAGATTTCTCCCAAGTAATGCTGCTTGACCTGCCTTGGAATTAACTGCAAAGGTACATAAGACACAAATCTTAAGACAGCATGTTTTTAGTCCTGTTTACACAGTATTGTGGCTTGTAATAAACTAAGGTGGATAAAGTGGCCTAAAACCATTCTGAAAGGTTCTGTGAAATAATGAATAAGGTAAAACTAAAAGTTGGCAACAAAAACCAGCTTGTGTAGACAAGTACCAGGACCAAAAACTTTGAGGACCCTGTAGAACTGCAGGGGAACCTCTTCATATATCCAGCATCTGTCACCACAAGAACTGATGCTTGTCAGGTGCTATTTTTTGTCTCTTTTTGGGTCCTGGTAGTCTAAAATATAATGATAAACTGAGAGATGTGAGTAACAGCATGGTAATCTAGGTGCTGAAGCAACAAAACTGAAATAAAATACAAAGAAAGAATTGGTAACTAACTGTGAGTGACTAGAGTAAAAAGTAGATTCATCACAAACACACTTTTAGCGGTAATAGTATAACAATCTGAAATATTCAAGAGTACAGGTGCATTCAAGTTTTATTTTAATACATGAATCCTAGAATCACATTCCTCTCTAATTCACTATGACTTTACAGACAGGTAGAGATCCTCGATTACCACTTTTGCACTGATCAACTACAGCTTATATAGATCCAATTACTTTAATGGGTAGTTGGAGAAATATGAAGAGGCCTTTATAAATTACTACACGCCTTTTATGGTCAAACCTGTGGCTTAAGAATGGAACACCAATGGGTTGGAGAAAAAGAGCTGAGTAATTAATTTACCCAATAATTGTCCAGCCTCTTTTGCTTTTGTAAGACTATGTTTTTTCGGCTTCGCCCCCAGATAAGAGTTAAACATCACTGGAGTCACGTTAAACGTTAGCTTACTTCCCAGTCTTCGTCAGCACCGTTTGGAGACGTTCTCATGACTGGCTTTCACAATGTTCATACTTTACCTGTACTCTTACGCTTTCTACGCAAAAATTGGGATCTAAAAGGATGCTCAACCGGAAGGTGAACTGAGTCAGCTGTTTAAGCACATTCATCTTATAACTGGACATTTTATATATTAATTTCAACAGCCCTATTAATCGAAAACACTTTATTGTCCCAGGGAGCCTAAATCCACATGTTCTTAGTAGGTTAATCTTGCTCTTGTGGACACACAATATACATGTACAAGGTATGTCCTGTGTGTAACTTGACAATGTCCACCAAGTAACCAATGCATTCTGCCAGAATTCTCCTTTTTTCATGTAAACTGGACAGCGATAAACACGGGTCAACTATAAGCGGTCATCTCACCAATCATAAGGCTGATGTGGGTTGTCCTTCATTCATTTCATGAAACGGGCCTCCCTGCGGATTCAAGTCAAAAACACTTACTGAGTGAAAGCTAACGACCGAGCAAAAGATAAAATCGTGAAGAAAATGCAGAGAGATTAAACACCATAAGCAATTCCCTAGTGGCTATTGTGTTGCTAGGTGGTTGCTAAGCTTAGTTGCTAAGCTAAGGTCTCCCTGGTGATTGCTAGGGCTTTGCTGCCCAGTTGCTATGGTATCTCTGATGGTTGCTTGGGTGTTCCGGGTTGTTACAAGAGTTGTGTCATTATTGCTTTGCAATCCACAATCACTGATGGAGTGTTAGTACCACAACAGACTGTACTCGGGTCTGATAAGCCATGTTTTATTATTATTTTCTTATCTTATGTTCCCTGTGACTTCAAATCGAATTTACTTTACTTTCCCCTGTTCCCTTTGTAGTCGATCAGTTGAAACATGCTTGGTGTCTGCCTGTTTAGTTTTGCACTGGAGCTACGAGGCGAATAGAGCTAACAAATACTAGAAGTTCACAACAAACTTCACACCTAAATCACACACCAGCTCTACACAGTTTGAGGCAAGTGTTCGGCTTACACATACATACTTGTTAGCAGGGCCGGCGTCAGAGCGGATCTACCGGGCTGGCATCTAACTGACTATGGGGGGGCACTATCGATCGTGAACTATATTCATATGGGTGCTGGAGCGTGTGTAGGGGGGGCCTGGCGACTCGCTAGGGGGGGCAATGCCTTCGATTGCCCCCCGTTGACGCCGGTACTGCTTGTTAGCTACATTAGCCTTGTAGCTCCAGTGCATAAGAACATATAATCAAACATGTTTTTGCTAATTGGCTACATTTGAGCTAGGGGGAAATTTCTGTATGATTGATTTTTTTTTACATTTTTTTTATCCAACTACTCCTATAACCATTTTGCGTTTTACAGATATAATGCTTAAAAATGATGCCAAAATGGAAAGTGGCCTGGAATGCTATTCTGGCAGACCAGTTCTTTGGATGCATGAGGGTCTTCTCTTCCAGACAAGGGTGGGGAACCTGAAGACGTTGTGCAACATCAGAGATCATTTCAGTTAATTCTGCGATGATGCAGGTGCCTTATCCTTCCTTATTCCCCACAGAGATTTACAGGGATGCGCAGTTAGTCTCTTAACGCAAGTTGGGAGACTCTGAGCCAGCGTCTATGAAATCCTTAATCACTGGTTGAGCGCTAGGTATCTGCATCATGGGTTCCCATCACCTCCCTTAGCGAGCGAGGACAAAACAAGACCACACTGAGAACGTTAAATACCCCAAACAGTCCCAGAGCTCACCTCTCTCAGCGTAACATTCATTTCGTCTGCAGTACACTGCTTACGGGCTTAAGTGTAATCTCCACGTTTTGTCCACTTCAAATACACTCTCTTACTTTGTGCTGCCTGGGTTGTGCCTGCTTTAACACCAAAATAGCTTCGATCAGGCCTGTTGCTCCTCAGAGCGGTTGTCGTTGTTGAAAGTAATTGCTAGCTAAAGTGCTCTGCGGAAAAAGCAAATGAAGATTTATGGGCCCTTTTGCCTCATGCCAAAACCTTTGTTAATTTTCTCCTACAGTGTGGTTTCATGGCCTGGAACACACTCACGCTCTCTCTCTAAATGCCTAAGAATGAACCCCAACAATGTCCCAGTTGTGTAAGATGCTCCTCTTGTGGTTGCCAGTTCCTTGAGGATATTTGTGGGTTGGAGGAGGTAGGAAAGTGGCTTTACTGCCACTACACCCATAGATGTTAATCTGGCAGTTCATTAACTGTATGTCTGAGTGTTTGTGTGTGTTGGGGAGTCATCCTTGGCTCTTCTTCCATCTTCCATCTCCTTCTGATTGAATTAGCTAGCCCGTTTGGCTAGTTTGCACAGGTGAGAATGGCAGTGAGTGGTGGTGACAGCTGCAAGCTATTCTATGCAAGTCATTCCACTGTGACTCAACCAGGCTCTGTCCAGTCACGCCATGAAGTTCCATGTCAAAAATCACACAATCAACCACAGTTTCAGATTACAGAATGAGTGGACTGATAGGAAATTAGCTGTGTAAAAATATAATAATAAGAACGCTATTTTGCTTTAAATAACCTAGCTGTGTGCTAGTAAATGCCCCCAGCAGATTTATTCTATCAAGGATGTACTTTTATAGGTCAGATAGATGCCATATTTAGTGTTCAAAGGGTCCATATCATTGAGAAAAAAATCACTTTTTTAAATAAAAGAATGTAAATAACGTGAAATTTAACTTTAAAGTCCAGACATGTTTTGGTACAAAACCACACAAACAAGTGGACCTTTTTAACAAGGAGACTAAATGTAGCATTTCTACATCTCTAGCAAATCTGTGGAATATTCATGTCTGAATGCAACATTTGAAGCTACATCATGATATCAAAATGACTTATTTATATTTACAAATAAAAAAATGCCCATTTTGCCCTATATGTGTTTGTATATCATTTTTTTCAAAAGTGACTTCTCCTGTTTCCTGAATAAGACCATTTATGACTGAGTAACACATTAATTACAGTGCTTTCATTTGCACAGTCATTGTATTTTGAAAATGAAAAAAAAAGAAGAAAATAGTAATGGAAAAACTGCAAAAAGAAAGACAATAGATTAACAAATTAACCTCCTCACCTCCCATTTTAAAGTTTTTCCTTGCTACCGTGCTACCGTGACATTGTGATAAAAGACACCAGCATTAATGTATTTTACTCTGATTCATTCATATGATTTTTTTTTTTAAAAGAAAAAAGATTCACTAAAAGGGTGATCTTCCGTAATTCCTAGAGTTTCAAGGCCAATCATTAAAGGTTAGTCAACCCTATCGCAGGGCTCACTGCGAGTACTGTCTCTCTTGCGAGGAATTTGTCTCTTACAAGAACATCAGGATTGCTGGTTGTACCTTGTGTGACCTCAGTTTAATTTTCAACAAGTGAAATAAGGGGGAGGTGAGGTGATGTTGGAGTTTACCCCCTGACTTCTTGGGAAATTTCACCCATCTTCTGTTAAACCTCTGGCATAAGATGTTCTGTTCAGGGAATCCTGAAGACCCACCAAAGGCCTGTATCTGATGGCTAGGCTGATAAACCCTGCCTGCTATCTGACAACACCCTTAATTCCAGCAATCCTACTAAAACAAAGTATTCTGTGCTGTAGTTGTTGTAAGTACGTAGTGTGAGATACTGGATCAGGATAACAAATCTCTAAAGCCAGTTCAAACCACGCAGGACAGTCGTTACCAAGTGTACTCATTGTTCCAGCAGGCCTTGGATTCGAGTGCACCAAGATCACATCCTGTCTTTCCCATGCGCTACCCAGTGCATGCTAGCGTTGGGCCCTAAATTCACTTAAGCTGTGCAGACAAACATTTAAGACTTTCCATTTATTGAATTCCTGCACCATGGAAAAGACACCAGTTGTACGTGCGTGCCCTCATCCCAGGGAACCCTGCTAAGGGTTCTGTTGGGCCCCTTTGGGCTACACTACCTGCAGCCCCTCAG
Source organism: Brycinus macrolepidotus (assembly GCA_037974445.1). Lineage (NCBI taxonomy): Eukaryota > Metazoa > Chordata > Actinopteri > Characiformes > Alestidae > Brycinus > Brycinus macrolepidotus. The sequence goes on from JBBPCZ010006183.1 coordinate 7,119, forward strand.
GTATGGTCACACTGGGCTGTTATAGGGTTACGCCTCTTTGTTTTTGGTGGGTGTGTGTGTGGGTGTGTGTGTGTGTGTGTGTGTGTGATCTAATATGAAGAAGGTAAAACCAAACCTAATCTTCCGAAAGCCGAGACAAAGTTGTGAGATTTTCTCGGCAAGCTGGGATGAATTCCAGATGTTCAAAGATTTGTCCATGGCGTCTGTTTTAACTGTAACTGTACGCCTCGTCCACACACACACACACTGTGCGCACATATTTTCCTACCTCATCTCCTTACATGGGTTAAACATTAATGTGTTCATGTAAATCATACTATAAATTAAAAAACAACCCAGACTATTCTAACACAAGTGGGTGGCAGCGGCAACACGCTGTTAGGAAAGACAGACCATTTTTTTTAACGAATTTCATTACATTAAAATTTAGGATTGGACACGTTTTCTCGTTTCATATGAGTGGACTGCATTTTAACTCTCGAACTCTTTAATACTGGGAATTGATGACCTTTTCAACGTCTCTCCAGTGAAGGACAGCTAGTCACAGGACTGTCACGTCTTGACCAGGTAACTTTCTGTTATATGCCTCTTTCTGTAACTAAGATCTGGCTCTTTAAGCAACACAACTTCTTATTTGTAGTATCGAATGCTTTCAGCTGTTTCGGGTTGAACCAGGCTAATAAAAACACCCCAGAAACCAAAGAATGTGCTCATTTTCTTATTGCAGTTTGTGAGTAAATGTCTTTGTTTTAACTTCTGCAGCTGACAGACGAGAACAGTTCTCGAAAAGATCTGATGTTTTTCTCAAGAAACAACCTCGTATTTTGCAATGAGATGTGATATTCAAATGGCCAGGACAGGTCCAAACCTTTAATGACACAGATCTATAATATCTCAGTCTAAACTGTAGTCTATGAAGTTACTGAATAATAACCCTCTGAAAGCAATAAGCCTGAGATTTTAAGGGTTAACTCGGTCCAGTTAATGATTGAGGTGCTGTGTTTAAACAGAAATGATAAAAACAGGGAAATGGTTACACCAGAAGATCATGAAAATGGTTCTACTGTTAAAGTAATAACATCACCACAATTCACCTATTGTTTCTACAAAACAGGATCAAAATATGAAATGATGTGACACTTCAGGAAGAGGAGTCTGAGAGAGTGCATTTGGCTTTGGTGTCTCTGGGTGGTTAGGATGGCCCTCCTTCTCCCCCATCACTTGCCAGGGAGTGTTGGTCTCTTACATAACATAATTGGCAGTTAGTGTTCTCCTCCAAGCGTGTTGAACTATTCAATGACATTAGATGCAGTTCTAAAAGACATGATGGCACTTCATTTTTCTTATGGGGAATCAGGTGCTTGTATTCACCCTCCCAGTGTTGGTGGTCCTAGCTACTGGGTGGAACTAGACATAGCTAAAATTTGGGAGAAAATTAGGAAAAAATATAATAATAATAATAATTATTATTATTATTGTTCAAGGTTCAAGGTTCAAGGTTGATTATACTGTAGGTTCAAGTCAGCAGCTTTTTACACATACATAGTGAGATAAGACAACGTTTCAACGTTATAGATAGATTAAAACTTTATTAATCCCTCGGGAAGATTCCTCCAGGAAATTCAGTGTCTAGTAGCAGCAGTACACCGGCATAGTTGTACAGTCATAAACGAAGGGGGAAAAAAACCCCCACTTAAGATATAAATATAAGAGACTATCTAGAGCGATATAAGAAAATGAATAATAAGAAAAGAATATAAAATATTTTAAAAAGTATAAAAATAGCAGCAGTCACACAGAGACACAGAGTAATGATAAATAGCTGTGTGATGATGGTAAAAATAAGTAATTATTGCACAGGTTACTTTCACAGTCATGTGCAATAATACACAATTATTAATTATTATTGCACAGGTTACTTGCACAGTTATGTAGTCTATTGCACTGTCCATAAAGTTTTATTGTCCAGTTGGTGTTAATTAGACGAATTGCTCCTGATCCTCCCTGTCCTCCTCTGTCCTTCTGTTCCCCCTCCCAACATATAGCAACATATAGCAACAAGTGCGAGTTACGACCGAGACCAAACAATAAATAGACAGTACAACAATGTTACAGTATAATATGAACGGGATGCAAATCTTCCAGAGTGACTAGTACTGCACCATGAGTATGATATTGCACAAGAGGCAGCATTGAACCACACTGAGTGAATGTAAATTATAAGCTTATCAAATAACAGGACATCAGTGTGCCCCTTGTGGCAGTAAACAAAACGTAAAGTGCAGGTGCCACTGAAAGTCCAGAGCGCAACATGAGTGTATATATAGTATAAAGTGAGGTACTGCACTGGAATGATACTTGGTTAAGCAGGGACTAGACATTTATGTGCATTCAGAGTTCTGATGGCCTGTGGTATGAAACTGTTACACAGTCTTGCAGAACCAGAGCACGAGCTTCGATAACGTTTGCCAGACAGTAGAAAAAAGTCCATGTAACGGGTGGGAATGGTCCTTCAAAATGTTACTGGCTCTGCTACAGCAGCGGGTTTGGTAAAAGTCTTTCAGGGGAGGTGGCAGACTTTCGATTGTACTCTTGTAGAATGTGGTGAGTTATTGGTGGGGGGAGGCTCGCTCTCTTCGTTCTCTGCAAGAAGTTATAATGAAGAATTCTTCTGCCAAGCAATGTAGTTTACTGACAGTAGGCCAAGGAACTTTGACAATCATTTTTGTGAACAGCACAATTGTTGTTACTAACCCATTAATAGAAAATTAATTTGATGTGTACAGTCTTATACTCAGTATTTCATATTTCAACTGAACTTAAAGTGCATCTACACATCCCCAGAGTTCACTTGACTGTGGTCTAAAAGTAGGTTTACCGAGAGCTGCGCTACGTTGGGAGAACTTAATATTGAAATTAACATTGAAAACATGGGGTCGTGTTAAGTGTCGGGTTGCTTTGCCTTTTAAAGCTGGAACAACTCCCCGCATTTGTTCTGTGCTTATGCAAGTAATCATATAATTAAACACACGCATGAAAATGCACTTAGTGCGTAAATGTTACTGTCTCTTAAATTGCAGACGTCCCACCAGTAACAGCAACAAAAGCTTTTCTGCTTTCTGAATCTCTACAAATGTAATCAGATTAACTTCTCTCACATGCAACCTTGTATTTTCCCACCCTTCAGTATAATCGGCCCACTGTTTACTGCAACACACTGACTTTTTACTGAATATGCCCTTCCACTACGGGACAATTACCAATAATTATTATCAACACTGTTTGGTGACAACAGAAGATGCTAACGTTCCCAGAGTCCGTCTGTTTGTAATCGCTTCGTAGGCCCAACTTGATGCTCATGGGAAAGAAAGATAATTACACACAAATTTCATTATATCTTTACGGGACTATGAGCCTTGTGCACTTGTCACTTTGAACAGTTAAGGTCAGTCCTCCATTGTCCTGTATTGGTTTGGTCAAAGGATACAGTCTGGTTACAGTATCATTGTTACTGCTTTCAGATTGTTACAGACATAAATCTGACTTTTTTCCTCCGTTCTGCACTGTTCCGCTGGATTCAGAATGGGTTATGATGCCACATATCTTATTACTCAAGCTCATTCCAACCAGTTAGTCCATGGCTCATGTCTATAAATAATCTGCAATCTGGAGAGCTGATCCAGGATCGGGTGTCCTAATGTGCAGACTAATTTGTTATGATGTGCTGACATGCACTTACTGACCTTAAAGTAGCACCTCTGAGACGCTCTATGAATAAGTCCCCATTCATTCCATGACTGGGACCTAAGACCTAGACTTTTTAAAATCCATCATAGGCCTTTGAAATTCTCAGTAAGGTTCCTCGGTGACTTTCTATGAATATGCATGGTGCCATTATCGTGATTAATCAGACTAACTCCATCTTAAAAATCAGTGATAAAATTTTACCTGAGCAATACAACAAAGCATCTCTGGTGGAACAAAACTTGACTCCATTTATAGAAATAATCCAAAAAAAAATTTTCCAACATTTTTTCCTTGTACTGTAAAGTTACTTTTTCAGAGATAGGAAAGTTTTGACACAGACAAAAGATGAGTTGACAATCTGACTATAATACGCAAAGCTGTTTTGCATTTTTTTGGCAGTTTCTATTGGTCCTTTCGTCTTGAAACAGCAACTGGCAAAAACATAAATACCAGCAAAAATGAAGGACAGTTTTGTTCTCCTACAGTCACAGTAAGAAACAGACCCCGATGGACATTTATATACTTTTTTGGGCCACATACTGTTCATATATAGTTTTTTGAAGGGCTTCTTATGTCTTACATTCTTATATTTTTTTCCAAAAAAGTATTTTCAAACTCTTTTAGGTATATTAAGTCTTATTTTATTGTTAAAAGAACGCTGATTACGTGATTAATCACATTAGTTAATTAAACATATTTGACACTGACATCCTGAGAGCAGTAAATTAATTTTAACCTCTCTTTACTGATAGTCCTCTTAGAGGCTTTTTATTCAAACATTTTGAAATTCAGTTAAACTGCTCAGCTCAGTCTATGTTTTGTTGTTGGGCCTCTATAAAAAACTCAGATGACTCGATTAATCATATAAATTCATTAAACATAATTGACAGTGACAGCCTCAAAGCATTATGTGTATCAGTTTAAGTGATTTTACCACTCTTTATACAGTCTGAAAGGACAGATTAGAAAAAAGAGCTCCTATTTCTGGTCAGTCCAGCCTGAGGTTATTCAGCGCTCCTACATACATACAGCAGGAGAGTGTTTCACATCACAGGGATGCATCAAAGGGTAACATGAGGACCACAATAGCAGGAAAAGACCTCGGGTTAAAATAGCAGAAAGTTTATGCTACGCAAGCAGGACACTGACTCCTGCAGCATTAGTCTGCAGATTCTTGTTGCCCTTTTTTTTGCTCTTTTGCTGGCAGTGAATTACTGTAAGGATCAACAAGGACAAAAAACAGACATGGCTTTACAAGGACATCATGTGACACACACACACACACACACACACACACACACCCCAAGGTAGTATTTCAAATGTATAGGCAAAACAATTTAAAGGCAAAATAACCTAGGGGAAAAAAGTAAGCACCATGCACAACATGTGTACACACATACACACAGACACAATGGAGTGTGAAATTGGGGGGCTAATCTGTGCGCTGTACGTCTGGAATGTGACCGTGTTGTTGTTGCGGCTCTCTCTGCCTCTCTCCTTCTTCCCTGGGGATTTAAAAGTTGACCAATTAACACACGTCCATGTACACACACTCTCACGCACATTAGGCCATCCGTCTCCTTATAAAGTGCGGGGCCCATTCAAGAACTCGCCAGCTCTTCTGAGGGTCCCCTCTGAAGCAGCCACTTCATAAACCAGTGACTCGAAAGAGCCTGACCTCCGTCTGCTTCTCCCAGAGGAGCAGGCCTCATTTTGGGCCTTCTTCAGAGGCTTGACTTCACACCATCAAGCGTACCATTTTCCACAGAGACCTGCCAGCACATTCCCTTCGCTCATTTAAAGCTCCCAATGATGACCAAAGGCAGGTAAGTTCAGGTGGGCCAGGAGTCTGACAGAAATGTGGCTCTTTTTTTTTTTTTTTTAAAGTCCTCCCCACACTGGTTACAGGGTGTGCAGTAAGAGTTTGGTCACTTTATCCTGCCTTTGGGGACGTTTAGGCGAGGCCTGTATCTCTGAATGTTTCTCTTACACAGACTGAAGTGCTTACTGGCCTGTTAGTGAATATGTGGAGGACTGTTTTTCACACTTTCCTCTTCTGTAACTTAACTATTTCTAAATGTAACAGGCGTTTTTTTTTTCTTTTTGGTTTCTGGCTGCTTCTGTGAGTACACGTCAGTGTAACAGCCATGTTGTTCCAGAGGTGGAGGGTCCTGCAGTTGCAGTTGCCCTTCTTTTCTCCACAGCTTGCTTGCTGAGCTGCAGAGGGGGAAGACCTAAGCCGCTGCGTTCATTACACGGAGTCTCTCGAGTTAACATTTTTTTGTTAGATTTGGGAGGATTTGAGGTCACTAAATCGCCTCTGAGAAACATGACACGTATCCAAGTGGCCAGACGCATTGCCCAGAAGCTGCAGGCTCAGTCCTCCCCGGGTAAACCGAGAGAGGAGACGGGAGAAGGGTTAAGCCCGACCTCCATTGGCCACGTTTACTGTTTTCTCCCCATGTTGGTTTGTTCGCTTTTCAGGGATGTGATCGGACTCACAGAGCATTCAGCCCGGACTGCAGGGCTGGCCACTGCGTAAAAAAAGACCACAAGGGTGCCGTGTGTGTGTGCCAGACAGCTGCTTTATGGTCGGTATGTGTGGGTTGGTCTATTTTCTGCTTCGTCCTTCTTGTTTCTTTAACCTTGCGTTTTTGCGCAGCCGTGTGTTTTGTCTGTGCGTTTGGTCCCCTTGGCCGAAGCAATGGGCCGTAAATGGACTGTTCCTCCCCACCTCAGAGGGGGAGGGTGGGCTTTATTGTAATGAGAAGCCGGCTTGTTAAGTTTATATTAGGTGATTGTGTTTACACTGAGCACTTTAATGACCCCTGAATGATTAGTACAGATTGGTCAGTGTAGGTTGAAGTGTCCTGGAAAGAAGGAAAGAAAAAAAACAAAGCAAAAACATAGTTCCTTTTCCACCCACTCTCAAAAAAAAAAAAAAAAAAAAAAATTCCTCTGGACAGGAGGAAGTTTGTCATTAGCTCGCCTGAATCATATGGGAGATGTAAATAGACTGTGCAGGCTTTATTTCCAGCCTGAGGACTGGACACAGGCCTGTGCTCTGTGCAGGGCTGCAAAAATGTGGCCATCTGAGTATAGAGGCCATTGACCATCACAAGAGCTGAGCTGAGGGTCTGTCATTAGGCTGAGTCCGAAATAGACCTGTGACCAAGAAGTCAGCCACACAGGTTGTAAAACAACGCTAAAAAATGTAAACTGCACAGTGCCCTGCAACAAAAATGGGTTATTACGACCGAGCAAAAAAGCATAAAGTGATGACAAAAGAATTGTGGTGAAGTGCAAAATGCCTTATGCTTCTGCAGTGGTCTAGCTAAACCAGTGCACTTCCTCTTCTAGTGTCATGTGAGTGGCGTATAGGGAGCCAGTGAGGCCCAAATAATGCAAAATGGTGAGTAGTTAAAAGGGAATTCCACCATGAGGAAAAATGTCTATAAAATATAAAGTCACTTACAGTGGTTCGACGTAAAGCAACACCACCGAGCCTGAATTGTGATAGGAACCAGACGTCTGAAGCGTTCGCTGTCTCCGAGAAATAGTTTGTATACGCTGCCTGATGCACTCGATGGTGTCTTTTGATGTTTTTTTTATTTTTATTTTTTGTTTTAAAAGTTTTCAAATGCAACCAGGGCTGAAAAGTGTATGAAAACCACATTTTTGGTTTTGGCAGTATTTTGTTATCATCTGTATTGCATTTAAAAACTTAGAAGACACATCGAAGTGTAGTGATCGTTTTTGATTCGTAAGTGAAATAACTACATGTTCATTGTAAACATCACAATCCCCTGCTTCTTTTTGCAGGTTTCTCTGTAACGCACCAGGAAGTTTGTGGAGCTCTCCTTTAGTGTAATATAGGCTCCATGTGAACGAAAATCACTGCATTCACTGAAGAGAGTAGACTTCAGCTGCAGGAGCTGAACTGGTGTGATGCAGTGTCAGATTAAAAGAAGGCTCTTTGTGTGCATGTCTATTCAGCTGGGTACACCCATGGAACAGTGAATGGCCTCGTTGTGTCATCCAGCCTCTTAGTCATGTTTATTTGCATTACTTCTTTGAGAGATTATAGGCATTTCATGTAGCCGCAGAGCTTTCGGATGCCTTTTCCTAGACACGGGGCTACAGTTCTTGACTAAAATGAGTAATCTCTATTGACCGTGTCATTTAGTCTATGATTAGGTGAAACCTTTGGGCTTTATGGTTGAGTTGAGCAATCGAGGTCCTGAAGATCTATTGACCTGCAGAGTCTTAGCTCCAACCCTGACCTAACACCACACTTGATTCACGTAAGCAAAGTCTTCAAGAGCACCTGGACAGAGATCCAGGGGTGTTTGTGTGTAGTGAGATAGAATAAAAAGTACATTATGCAGGAATGCTTGTGATAGGTAAAATCCCTGCATATGTGACATAGCAGTTTAAAATGTAAGAGTAATGTAAGAGTAATGTGGTTTTGTACTGCACCCATAGTCAAGTCAAGTTTATTTATTTAGCACATTATCATAGACAAAAGGTCATTCAGTGTGCTTTACAAGAATTGAATAAAAATAAAATAAAA
>JBBPCZ010006193.1:0-15436 GCA_037974445.1 Brycinus macrolepidotus
CTTGTGGAAAGCCTTCCAAGAAGAGTGGAAGCTGTTATAGCTGCAAAGGGGGGGACCAACTCCATATTAAAGTCTCTGTGTTTGAATGAAATGTCATTAAAGTCCCTGTTGGTGTAATGGTCAGGTGTCCCAATACTTTTGACCATATAGTGTATGTAACAGTGACATAGTCATGCCATCAAGGCAGACGTCATAAATTAATGGACAGATTATGTCCATTAATTTAAAAGTCACATTTTACTTTTGCTGGTAAGTGTCATGATAGAGGTGTATGCCATCTGCCATGATTTAAGGCATGTTTATGCCTTGGTTATGTCAAAGTTATGTAGTAGGTTAGTGTCACCCAATGTTATGCATTGTGTTCATTATAAATGAATTAGTTGTTTCATATGTGACGCTTTGTAAAGGAGTGTGTTTAGAATTCATCTCTTGTTTGCTCTACCACTTGGTTTCTTCTTCTGCTGTTGAACTCTCTGGATTTGACCAAGCTGTACAGCTGCCAATACAATCATCAATATCTGAGAGAAAGTGGTATAAAAATCACACTGTTAAATGTAAGATTAAGTAAAAAGAATAAACATTCTGCGGAATCTGACACATTATCAGTTCTCTGGCTATCTGTTGTTGACCCTGTGGTGACAGATGACAGAATGACTTAAAAATGAGCACATCTACACACAATAGTATCGCAGAGTTATTGGAACAGAGAGTTTGCAGGGGAACATTGGATAAGGCAAAATACAGGCTGGTCACTCAGAACAGAGGTCATTTACATATGCGGCCAGAGCCTCTGGTAAAATTACATGTTTTATTGGTTTTTGAAGTGCAAATAAGTACATGTTCTCTACAGAGAACAAACATAAGTATGACATTTTCTGCTAATTTTACAGGACAGTTTCTATTATTTTGATGAATTTAACATATTGGGGAAAAAAATCAAACAAATTAATTGGGCCATAACTTGTATTTGTAAATTGTGTTTTTTCCAATATGTCAAATTCAGCAAAGAAACTGTAACACTGACATGTACAGAAATGTGTTCTATAAAGATTCTCTACTTATTTTCACTTAGAAAATCAACGAAACAAGTAATTTGACTAGGGATTTGCAAACATTTGTACTTGAATGTATCAGTCTTATAGGCACAGCTGTTTAATTTTAAGTGGTAGAGACTAGATTGGAAAAGAGTACAAATGAGGTCTGACTGTTTTTTGGTACATTAAACCACACAAACGTTATAAGTGAACTTTTTACCTCCAGAAAAATATGCAAAAGAATAAATGAAAGGTATTAAGGAAGGCACTTCCCACCTCCAGACACAGTAAGCCGATGCTCATCCCTCCCACCAGCAGCAGGTTCTGTTTCCCCCACAGCACGATTTTATTCAGGCAGCCATTGGTGTAGATGTGTGCTGTGAGTGAAGATTTCTGTCTTTTCTGAGTCTCGTAGCCGCACATGGAGTTGAACACAGTCTGACAACAAATTCACACAATACACTTTATAAGGTCAGAAAACCTGAGTATTTCTACTTTAATGGTATAACATATAATACGCTAAATGTCCAAAAGTATTCAGAGACCCCCTAATTAGTGAATTCATCTGTTTTAAGGAGCACCCATTGCTGACACAGGTGTTTAGTTACACAGCTTTTAAAATCTCTATAGAAAAGCTTTGCCAGCAGAACGGGATATTGGTTCGGGAGTTGGCCCTGTGATCAGAAGGTCATGGGTGTGAATCCCAGGACTGCTATTGGCACCTCTGAGGTTCCCTTGAGCAAGGTACTGTCCCCACACACTGCTCCCCGGGTGCTGTGTTCCTGGCTGCCCGCTGCTTCACTTGGTGAATGGGTTAAATGCATAGAAAGAATTTCACGCTGTTCACACTGTGTGCTGTGGTGTGTTCACGTATGACGAATGGTCACTTACACTCATAAGCTCATCATGCCCTGTGGCACGTGTCAGCTAGATCGGAATAAAGCCCCCTGCCATTGGGTTAGAACTGCATTTTCAGAATCAGAAGCAGAATCGCGTTTATTGGCCAAGTATGTGAGCGAACACATACAAGGAATTTGATTCCGGTTGATGATGTCTCTCAAGCACAACAGTATAAAATAACAACAATATGTAAGATACAAAGAACAATATACTGAATAATATAATATACAGTAATGTACAATCTACAATATGAATATGTAATATGGATTTATATTTATAAATATAAAGGTTAATTTCTAGAGTGATGGAGCTCTGTCTAGTAATTCGAGATGAGCTGGACTTGCGTTTGTGATCCAGAACTAATCATCCATCATTAGTACCTGAATTCACTAATGATCTTGAGGCTGAATGCAAGAAAATCCTCACAGCACTATCTAATGTAAAGCCTTCCTAGGTGCGTGTAGGCTGTTACTGCAGTAAAAGTGGGACAAATTCCCTTTAATAGCCTTGGACATACAGCATATTTCAGGTATGATGTTTTATCATTTTTGGACATACAGCATATGTCAGGCATTATGTTTTTATCAATATTATGACAGTTATACAAATGACATGAACTAGGTTGGGTCCCATATTTCACTTTATGTTTATATTTGATCTTTGTTGTCTGACCTCATTTTGGTGTCGAACGCAGCAGGAGAAAGGCACGCCACAGGCCTCCAGGCTGGGGTTTTTGTCAGAACAGTTGAAATAGGCATTCTGAGACCAGTCTGTGTAACCATCCACTCCACAACACAGAAACTGCAGCAGAAAAGCAATGATACTCCATTAGATACAGTCAGAACAAAAGTGAAAAATTAAGACCACAAAAATTGTCAACAGTTTAACTTGAAAAAGTACATAAACCCAGTCTACTTGAAATTTTAAATAAATGAACTTAAAATACTAAGCTAATAAATGTTAAACATAAGCCATTGTTCTGGAACTCAGAATTTTAAACTGACCAGGCTTACATATTTTTTTCTACAAGCAAGTGTCCCCAGACAGTGTTTCTGAAATGCTTTGACCTTTTTCTGCACAAAGTCGATGACATTTTCTAAATCCATGTCCTCTCGATAGAGTACAATGCCCTTCTTCATTAACAAATCAGTCCTCTCCAAAACCTAGCAGACAGAGGCATACTGGATAATGAAGTTGTGTATAAATCAAATGATAAATATAATAATTAGCAAAATAATTATTTATATAACAAACAATAATTTACTTTGTTTTAGAATTAACAGTATGTTAATATCTACCATGTCTGAGAAGATGAATCCCAGAGCAGCAGCAGTGAATTGCAGCAGCAAAATGATCACTAAAATGCCTAAAAACTGAAAACAAACAGAATATAACAATCATTCATTTAATTTGATTATGGGCATTTTAAATAACACACACATATAACCAATACAGGCCAGAAGTTTGGGCCCACCCTCAGATGAAAAATATTCAGTAAACGAATAAATAAACAATATGCTGCTTTTTTTTTGACCGGTTTTCAATATTTTATGGTCAGCGGTAACTGCATGGGATCAGCTGGACCCACAAGTTCGAAATTAGTGTCCAGCAAATGAGAACTGTTTTCATACTTGGAAAGGTGCTGGGACACAAGTTATTCCCAAAAATTGTTGGAAAACATGCTGTGAATCTGTGCTAAGGGTGGTTATTTCAATGAAACTTGTACATGACCTTTCACATTCATTAAATTGTACTAACAGTGTACACTGGACTTCAAAACCAGTCAGTTACATTTGTTTTAAGTATTTCCAACGTTTTCTTGTAATAGAATTTTGAAAGAGCAGCGTATTTTTTTTTAAATCTGAGGGTGGGCCCAAACTTCTGGCCTGTAGGGTATGTGTTTATATATATATTTATATAATCAGCCATGACATTTAAAACAGCACATCCCACGATGTGCATTATCCTGATGAAAGAGGCCACTGCTGCCATTAGGGAATACAGTTCCCATCACAGGGTGCACTTGGACAATGTTTAGGTAGGAGGTACATGTAAAAGTAACATCCACATGAATACCAGGACCCAAGGTTTCCCAAAAGAACATCAGACAGCCTTGCCTTCTTCCCAGTGTGGATCCTGGTACCATATTTTCCCCAGGTAAGTGACACATAAGTTACTGGCTGTCCACATAATGCTCTAAGGCCATTTCTCTGTGGTCCAGTTATGAGGATCCCGTGCCCACATATATATATATATATATACACTTACATTATATATAACATTTACATTTATGGCATTTAGCAGACACTTTTATCCAAAGCGACTTCCGTTCCCTAACTACAGGGGGCAGTCTCCCTGGAGCAACTCGGGGTTAAGGGTCTTGCTCAGGAACCCAGCGGTGGGATGCTGAAGGTAGGATTCGAACCCATGACCTCTTGGTCCAGAGGCAAGTATCCTACCCACTAGGCTCCCACCACCCCTATAACATTTAAGTAGTTAACATCTCCCTTGCATTTGTGCACATATTTTTTTAGCTAAACTCCCAATACAAAACTATTTGTATGAACATCAGTAAACAACTGGTAATGATTCATTATGATTCAAATATATAACGGCTACTATCAGCCCAATCACACACGTGTGAATTACCATTTTCAGCAGTATGGGAGCATCCCGCAGCGCTCCGAAACAGCCAAGGAACGTTATAATGAACATGAGGGAGCCCACAGTCAGCAGCAGCAGAGCTGGATCAGTTGTCAGAGTGTCCACCACATCTGCAACATCACCACAGCGTTTACTCTAATGGCAGTAACGCTGAACATGTACATGGAGAAGCAGCAAAGAAAACTTGGCAAAAGTCATTCTAGCGATGAGAGTGAGACAGTTCAGTACCTTTTTCCTTGGCAATTTTAGCATAGATGCCAACAGCAAGAAAGACGCCACTGGCCACCTTGAGAAACCAGCACATTTTGTGTTTTACATTAAAAACGAACATTATGTGAAATAAGACAGTCACACTAGTGCTGCATTTTACTTCATCACTTTAGATCTTGCCACATACTTTTCATACTTTCATAACCACAAACTGAACCATAACTGTCCACCATAGACACTGTGAAGCGCAACTTACCCAGAATATGTAACAACAAACAAATAAAGTGTACTTAATGCCTTTGTAAGTTCTCATGACTGTTTTCCTTTATATTGAAAAAAGAAAGGAAAGAAGAAAAATACTTCAGAGTAGCCTGACATGGTCTCTTCAGTTCCTCATTTCCACAGAAAAGGCAAGTGATGGCTTGTTAGCAAGGTATTCAAAATACCTGCCTGACGTTAGTCTCACACTTGAAACCTGAGGTGCAGCTGCTGAATGATGCATGTTTTCTCACAGAAAGAGGAGCAAAATGCATCACTTGTTAGATTATAAAGATTTCTTTTAAACAAGTATCATAACAAACTAAAGTCAATTAAAAGAAATATACACACTAAAAAGCATTCTGAAATTGAACTTTTCCCCACTGTCATTTATTCTCATATTTACCTCTTCATTTGCCCAGTCACAATAAAGGTAAGGGTATTTCAGGCTGGAGTGCTTCTTGGGGCAGCCAATGAGGGCAGGGGTCATTTACATATATCAGTCTTAAAGGCACAGTCAGAAAAACTATCATTCTAAGGGATAAAGAGAGGTCTCTTTAATGGTCATGCAAAAATGAATGATGAATTACTGCAAACCTTATAACTGGAAAAATAAATGTAATTAATGACCAAGTTATGTCATATATTCATTCATTCAAACACACATTTGTAAAACAGTTTAGCATAAGTAACCCTAACCCTAACACATCTGATCACTCAGAGAAAATCAGAGGTATTTACCAATATGGGAATACTGGACCGATACCAATATCTGATATTTTCAACAGACATCTGTTGGTGCTGTTACCGATACTGATCAATTTTAGACTTGAGTTATCTGAATTAACATTAGGCGTACATGTAGAGTGAATTTGTTAAGTGTTTGAAATGCAGTGAAATTAATAAAATATTAATATATAACACATTAGCTTCACCTAAACATTGTGCTCTTTCCAAACAAAATTAATTTAATATCAGTTGGAAATATTGGTCAACTGTAAACATTGGCCTATAAGTAGGCGATCATTTTTTTGAACAATTATCTGCTTTTGTCAATATAGTTTTGACATAGATTGACACTTCTTTTTTGCATACACACTCACCTCTTGCACAAAACTGTAAGCATACATCAGTGCTCACTCACTCTGCCCCAGGAGTATATAACTTCCACAACACGTCAGATCCCAGTGATCAGCAGACTCAGGCATGTTAGATTTGGGCTGGAAACCAATTCTGCTTCAAGGTACATTGTTGAGAACACAGCTGGCGACCACTGTCATGCAAAAGAAAGACTAATGAGCCTCGGGCTCTGTATATCCTTATCAATGGTGTTTGCATTCTTTCAAGAACAACAAATTATCATTATATACCATTATATAATGCTAGTATAGCTTCATGCCCTGGGACAATGTTTTTCATTTAAATCTAGATATATAAAATAAAAAATATAAAGAAATTCTGAAATTCTTACTAAAATAAAACATTTTCCCTGAAATTGCTATACTGATCAAATACATGAAGAAAAAAATAGAAAAGAATTCACAAGTGGGCTCCCTGTTGTATATATCTGTGTATTTCCAATATAACTAACAATCTGCTGTGCCCCATTGTTGAGCTTGATTTGTGCTCCTGCTGTCTAGCATGATGGCCATAATGGGGTTTTCCTGCTCTGGCACCTGCCCTACCTGTTCAGATACTTACCCACCATGTTCCCATATTTAACATCCTGTATATGTATTTTTTATCTTTTCATCTGACCTTATTCTGACAGATGTATAACACTGGTCACTAGTTTATCACACCAATGTTTTCCTCAGTATCATCCCAGTCGCTCTGTTTAATCTCACCTGGGCAACACGGTGGTGTGGTGGTTAGTGCTGTTGCCTCACAGCTTGGGTTTGACTAATAGGTCGACTGAGGTCTTTTTTTATGAAGTTTGCATGTCTGCAAATGTTTCTTCTGGCTGCTCTGGTTTTCTCCCACCACAGAGACATGCGCACTAGGACACCTAGTGGTGTGTGATGATTAAAGTTCTTCTGCTTCAGAGACTTTGTTTGGTCTCGCTTGTAAACTTGTTCTACTTCATTAACTGCACATGTCTGGGACCACTTGTGATATGAACAGAGAACAACTGCAAATCACTATTTGTGTTAACTAGTAAATAGCTTAGCAGTAATTTATTTATCTATAGTATTTATATCCACCTGTCTTACTTACCATAGCATTTTGTTTATAAAGCACAATGTATTTTGTACAAAATATTATTCACAGTACTCCTGCAGAGTTTTTATTTGATTTTTTTTTTTTGTTTGTTTACTTTAGTTTGTTCTTGTTTCTGTGTCTCTGCACAGTCATAACAAAAGCATTTTCCTCTCGGAATAAAGTTTTCTGATTCTGAATCATTTCTGGGAAACAATATGTTATTAAAAGATCAATAAGATATTGATCCTAATTACTGTAACTTGATAGGTCATCAGGCTTGAGATGCTTTATTCTCAATATTGTACACCTTTCATCGTAATTTGTAGTTCTGTTCATCAGTTTGAACACATCAGATTTATTATTTATATTTTGTACATACCATGAAAGCACTGGAATCAATTTAATATCAGTTGCTTCATTCGTCTGCAACAAAAGAAATGGTCTAATGTGACTGAAAACGGTGATTCCAGATGTTTGAATGGTAAACATTAGCCATGAGAAACGTTATTCTCATCAGTTTCATCAGTTTGACCACATGAAATGTGTCCTTTAAATTTTGTACATACCATGAAAGCACTGAATAAATTTTGCATCCGTTGATTCATTCATCTGCAACAAAAGAAACGGTTTAAGTGTAAAGTGTCCATTTGTGAACACACCACACCACAGCACACAGTGTGAACAGCACGAAATTCTTCCTCTACATTTAACCCACTCACTAAGTGAAGCAGCGGGCAGCCAGGAACACGGCGCCCGGGGAGCAGTGTGTGGGGACGGTACCTTGCTCAAGGGTACCTCAGTGGTGCGACTAGCAGTCCTGGGATTCACACCCTCCACCTTCTGGTTGCAGGGGCAGCTCCCCAACCACCAGGCCACCAGCTGTGACTCCAGATGTTTGAACGGTAAATGCTTTACAACACACCCCTGTGTTTCTGGGAGTGTTTGGGGTACTAGACGGTCTGTATAGACTGGAGGTGTGTTTGGGCTCTCTAGTTCGTCACTCTTCTTAAAGGAGTGATGCAGACACGCACTGCTCTCTGATTGGCTGCTCCTCTGACGCTTGATCCCCCTTCACAAATCCGATTGAGTGGGGGAGCTGGATCCTCAGCCTGCTGCTCGAGTCTGCGGCCACTTTACTACTTTAATGTTGTAAGAAAAGACTCGCTCCTTTATTCCCACCATATCGGCCACCATGCTATCCATTTTTACCAAGATCAAAAACCGCGTCGAGGCTTTCTTGAACGAGAAGAACATCGTGACGGACTGCCTCAACAAAATCGAGGAGAAGACGGGAATTAAGAAGCGCTATCTTGCCATAGGTGAGTTAGGTTTGTTGATAAAGAAGCCTGAACTGGTTTTTGTGAAGGTGAGGTGTGTTGGGAGGAATGAGGCAGGCAGGGGCGTCGCTTTGTTCAGCTTTCAACAACAAAATAAATCGTTTGGCAGTGCGTTAATTTAGACTGATACTATCAACAAAATAGTGGATGTTTTTTTCTGCTCCAATGTGTTGCAACGTAGTTTTAACCACAAACAGGAGAAAAATTATTTTTCGTAAACAGGTATACCATTTCTGCCATAAACCATGTTGAGAATGTTCCTATAACTTCATACTTGAGTGAATAAATCTGTACATTTTTACCTTTACTGGTAGTTGTATGGCAGTGGCAATAATATTGAGCTAAGCACGGGAAGCTGAACAGCACATACTACAGCTCATTTCATATGAAGCAGGCTTTCAAAAAAATGATATGGGTACTGAAGGGTAGAGCTTTATGTCTAGCAACACCCCTGGAAGGAGGAAAGAGAACACACTACAGCTATAATCCTCTGGACAACAGGTGGAAGAGTAATCAGGCTGTACCGGCTTGACGTGCGTCTTTATTTATACAGTGTGTCTGCAAGAGTGTGTGCAGTAGACTAACATTCAAGTAAACACAGGCTATTACACTACAGAAGAAAAATCAAGCAGAAATAACCTGTTAATGAATAAGTCAAAGGCACCTGAGTCCACGGTTTAAGGTGGATTCAAATAAGAAGCTGTAATATTTAAATGTATTCATTTTTTCTGGGTCAGAATAAGGTTTAGTTCCAGGCCACATTCAACAAAGCTCTTTTTCATGATATAAGTTGTTGTAAGTGGCCTTCACACATACAATAAGTGTCAATGTTATGTTCAATAGCACCTTACTTAAAGAAAGTTATTCTGTTACACGTTCTTATAAAACCTTATAAGATCCAAGCTTGTTTTCAATGGAAACTTCATACACTATATGGACAAAAATATTGGGACACACCTCCTAATTACTGAATTCAGGTGGCCCCTGAATCTTCCAACTTCCAACTTTGTGGACACAGTTTGGGGAAGAACCTTTTTCTATTCCAGCATGACTGTGCCCCAGTGCACAAAGCGAGCTCCATAAAGACGTGGCTGGATGAGTTTGGTGTGGAAGAACTTGACTGGCCGCACAGAACCCTGACTTCAACCCCATCCAACACCTTTAGGATGAACTGGAACAGAGATTGTGAGCCAGGCCTTCTCATCCAACATCAGGCCTTCTCGTCCAATGCTCTACAGAATGAATGGGCACAAATTCCCACAGAAACTCCAAAATCTTGTGGAAAGCCTTTCAAGAAGAGTGGAATCTGTTATAGCGGCAAAGGGGGGCCAACTCCATATTAAAGTCTATGTATTTGATTGCAATGTTATTAAATGTTCCTGTTGGTGTAATGGTCAGGTGTCCCAATACTTTTGTCCTTATAGTGTATATGTAGGATTCCATTATTGGTCTGATAAAGATAATTTAACACTGAAGCCAAAAGAAAAACATTTGTTGAGGACACTGAAACTGGACATCTGAGATCTGGAGGAAGGTTTTATAAACTGATGAGTATAAAGATGTAATTATGATTAACTTGAACTGTGCAAAGCAGAAAATGAAACCAATTTGTAAGACTGCACTTTAAAGGGGGGGGTTACAAAAAGCATGAAAGAAAATCACTGCAGATTTTTGCTCAAAAACTAAAAGCAAGTGTCCTGAAAAGAACTGAATCTGCAATAAAGGCAAGGAATGGGCACACTACATGCTGAAACATTTTATCTGATTTAGTTCCAGATGCTTCTGTGTATTTTTTGATAAACATTTTTCCTGCTTATTACATTCTGGGTGTTCTTGATCTGTTTTTATTTCATGATCCTGGTCCCATCATTGACTTATAAGTGTGGTTGGAAAAAACAGCAACAAAAAACACAAAGTGTGTCATTGTTCAGCTACCTCTTTTGCATTTTATGTGCCATTTTGTGCTAAAGGTATTTTATCTGGTGTGTTTTATTTGTTGTCGTCATCTGTCATCATATGGAATGATTACGATTATTCCATAAAGACATCAGCTTGCGTTTGTATTCCCTCGGTCTCCATGATGCTGAATCTCTTATGTTCACAGGAGCTGTTTCTGCTACTGGACTGTATTTGTTGTTTGGATATGGAGCATCCCTGCTCTGCAATTTGATTGGCTTTGTTTATCCTGCATATTACTCGTGAGTGTTTTATCACTGTAAATTCACTTCAGTCCTCACACCTGTGATCATCAACTTTCCTCCTTGAGATTCACCTTCTCTGCAGGTCCACATTTTCCCAGGTCTCTGACTGGGTAGGAGTACAATCAGCAGGGTGCACTGTGCAGCATAACCATAAAGTAAAATTTTTCTTTGTAATCTGTTTTCTCTGCACTCATTCAGTGCTGCACTTTTCTAGCAAGAAAGAATACTCTCCACTAAAAAAAAAAAAAAAAAAATCAAGCATCAAATCTGCAGAAAGGTCAATCTCCAGGAGTAGAGTAGATGCACTGCTCTACACGATACAAACATGTTATTCAACATAAAATATGCATTTCATGCAGCAAAAAGCATTCAGCTAGTGTCCTTCAAATCAGATAAATACACCAATTAGAGTGTAATGAAGCAAAATAATGGTTCGGATGAACAAAAGCAGTCATCATCAATCATCGTTAGTCCAAATTTCACAAGCACTTCAAATCAGCTTCGGCCTTGTACCGTTATTAAAGGAATAGTTAAAAAAAAAGAAAAAAAACAGATTTAAACAGATTTAAATTTTTTCTTACCCCAGATACAGTCGATCAGCCCAAACATGGGCTGTGTCCCTATTATGCTTTTTTAGTTTAACGCTTGAACTAATAGTCACTAAAAGTAAATGGTTACACAGTTACTACCATAAATACATTCACAAAAAATCTCTCAACCTGCTCAAGCCTCAGCCTCTTCATTAACGTGGTGCAGACTTGTGCATATGGTTTAGGACACAATGTAAATTACTTTGAGCTGTAAAAATGAACAAAACCTCATTATGTAGTTGAACCCTGCATATAGCCAAGTCAGCAGACTAGGACCAGTCGACACAGGAACAGTTTCTTTCCTCTCGCCATCACCCTCCTAAACAGCTGAACTGTCACACTGCTTCACACCCACAGTTCTGCAACTGCACTTTATGTACACATTTTATGTACATTATGTACAGGTTTATCTTATCTCATCTTATCTTATTCCTTTGTATTTTCTGTATATAAGATTAGATTGTTTATAATATATATATGTATATAGTATAAACATATTATATGTACAAATAATACTTATATACATGTATTAACATTTATCTTTATATTTATAAATATAAATCCGTATTGCATATTCATATTGTAGATTGTACATTACTGTATATTATATTGCTAAGTACATTGTTCATTGTGTCTTTGCATATTGTTGTTGTTTTTATACTGTTGTGCAGGGGCGTAGCACTGAAACACGGTTCATAAATGAAGTTATAATTGGTCGTGATTGTATTCATAATTTGGCTTCCCGTCCCAGAACACCCCCACTTTTGGAAAGCTTGATACACCCCTGCTGTTGTGCTTGAGAGACACCATCGACCGGAATCAAATTCCTTGTATGTGCTCGCTCACATACTTGGCCAATAAACGCGATTCTGATTCTGATTCTGATTTTGGACAACATGGACTGTTTTCACAAACCACCTCAGAAGTAGGAAAGTTGATCTCGAAGTTTTGACAATGACCATCATAAACACAGAGGAATTTGATCAAGATCAGTCCTCCATATGACTGAGCTGGTGTTTTTGAAATGGCTCCTTGTAGTGGTGATGTTTTGTTCGTTTTTATAGTTCACAGTAAGTCAGACTATGTCCTAAAC
The DNA here is from genome assembly GCA_037974445.1 of Brycinus macrolepidotus. NCBI lineage: Eukaryota > Metazoa > Chordata > Actinopteri > Characiformes > Alestidae > Brycinus > Brycinus macrolepidotus. The sequence goes on from JBBPCZ010006193.1 coordinate 12,490, forward strand.
CACATCCACAAGTCTGCTGGTTACTATGTGAGCAGGTTAAGACCAGTTTCAGGGATGTATCTTTACTGAAAGGTTTGGGTGACTATTGACTGCTAGTGTCAGCAACATTATTCTTGTAGCTCCAGTGCTTAAATGTAGAAGCATAATTTGGACACCAAACATGTCTTGACTGACTATATGTTGGGGTAAGTGGAAAATTGTGTAAATTAGATTTTTTTGTGGAACTATTCCTTTTAAAGTGTGTGATACTGATTACTAATCTGTAAATATCATGGTTCTTCAATTGTTGGAAACCATTTTTGGCTAACCTCAAACTTTCGTTCTCATATTTGTTTCTGCGGTTATATTGTTCTGTGTATATGTTATACTGAATCTCCATTGCAGTATAAAGGCTATCGAAAGTCCAAACAAAGATGATGACACACAGTGGCTTACTTATTGGGTGGTGTACGGGTTCTTCGGTGTGGGTGAATTCTTCTCTGACATCTTTCTCTACTGGTTTCCTTTCTACTATGTGTTCAAGGTTAGTGAGCGCCCTGGCCCACTCGCTTATACTTACTAACATCTAATTCAGGATAGTCTTTGTGAGATGTCTAGATGACACAAAGCTATAAGGCTTTCTCAGTTATATGCGAACCGAGATTTGTTTATGATATGTTGTTTGAGGAATGTTCTACACGCCCCATTTCCAAAAAATATTGGGACACTTTACGAAAATGCAATAATAACTAAAATCTGTAAACTGGTAATTCACTTGAACCTTTACCTTTTGAAGTGTGTTGCAGGCATCAGTTTCTAAATGTGTTAGAATTTTGTCAGTGGAAACACTGAAAATCTTTTCTTTGTCCTTTTGCCTGTTAATTTAAGATTCAAGTGAATTACCAAATTACAGATTTTAGTTTTTATTACATTTTTAGAACGTTTTTTTGAAATGGGGTTTGTACATTGCTTGCACTACATTGCTGAAACACACTTCTGTCTTTGCATTTTGATAGTGCCTGTTCTTGTTGTGGTGTATGGCCCCGTTCTCCTGGAATGGCTCTCAGGTGCTGTACAGGCACTTGGTGCGCCCGTTTTTCCTCAAGCATGAGGCTACTGTGGACAACATGGTCAGTGATCTTAGCGGGAAGGCCATGACAGCTGCGGAATCCGTCACGAGAGAGGGTCAGTGGCTATTACAGTTTTGGTAAAAACCAACAGGACTGGACCTTCCCTGTTTAGCCTCTAGTAGGTGGTCGGTCCTCCAGTGCTGCTCTTCATTCTTCTGTTTTATGTTTTTATCAGTTATTCAGAGTCTGGCGAAAAACAGGACCATTCATTCAGCTGCGAGAGCCGAGCCACCCAAAGAGCTTCCCACTTCCAAACCTCCTGTACGTAACCACCAATACCCTCCACTATCGCATCATCAGGCTTACTTGAGGGGCTACCAAGTGGCATAAGTGTCTAAACCCCACCCTTGGTCCTGGAGGCTCTCCTGCTCAGCACACCTTGGTGTTCTTACGCACCCATTTCAACACAGGAAAGATTTATTAATTAGTTAATTAGTTGGATTCGCTGATACTCACTAAAATGTTGAGAGGAAGGGGGCCTCCAAGACGAGGGTCTTAGCATTCACTCTGTTGTGTGGAGTTAACAAGTGCAGTTCCTGGCGATGCCATAGCCATCTGTAGCTAGAAGCCCAAGAGAGTCTAAAGGGGTCTTGTTCTCTTTAGGTGGGTGAGATGGCCCTCCCCCTCCCTCCATCACCCAACACGATGATAACCAGTGGGTGTTTAATAGCTGGTGCACACGATTTAGCGGTTAGCGCTCTCCTCCGAGTGTTGAGTTGTCCAGTGACAATGTGTTTGTGAAGTTCTGAAAAGATGTCATTGCAGGCTTAATGTGTCCTGGAGGAAACACATATTATCCTTCAGCCTCCCATCTTTGTAATATCAAGTGAGCCTGACCTACATGATGATTTGGGGAAAAAAACACATTTACTATCGAGGCTAGTAAACAGTAATATAAAAATGATTTATGGACAACAGTAAAACAATGTTCAACTTTTATGTACAGTCTAAAATGTTGAAAAAAGAAGGCTTTTATTTTATAAAAGACATAAATGGTCATATTTATCATGTTTTTTTTTTACCTGTAGCAGGTAAGAACCAGTAACAGAATTTAAAATATTGTTGCTGTCCAAAAAAATAATAAATCTCCAAAATGATCATTTTACAGAAAAAGGCCAAATGTAGATTATTTTGAATGTAAGTTACTATAAAACAGTTTTTTACCAAGTAATTTGAAAGTACTTAGTTTGATCCATTTATTGTGTAAGTTTCACACAATGTAAAGGGTTACTCTGTGCATAATCAGAGGAATTTAAAATGATTTTTTTTTTATCAGGTAGTCAAGTATAAGATATTATTTGTGACAAATCTAAAATTTATATGAATATTTCTCACTCTCAGATCATTGAAAGTTTCAAAACTTGTAACTGATAAATAGAAAATGAACGATTTTGTCATGATTTTAGTCCATTTCAATCTTTTCTCTCTTTGTTTGTATGTCTGTATGCTGATGTTTAGAATGAGCCCAGCGTGGACTAAATGTAAGTACTTTTTCTCAGTATTAGGTAGTTTAACAGATGTTTCCACTGGCTAACATGTCTCATATTTGCTTTATATTTTACAGCCATACAGCCCGCACCTAGTCAGATGAAGTCTCAGGATGGGACAGAATGAAATGGACGTATATTAAACACCCGCAGATGTGAGAAAATGAACTGACCAGCATATACAGTCTATTTGAAGTGTAATGATACACTATATGGACAGAAGTGTTGGGACACACCAGTTTTTCAGGGTTTGGGCTAGGCCCCTTACTTCCAATGAAGGGCAATCTTAATGCTTCAGCATACCAAGACATTCTGGACAACGCCATGCTTCCAACTTTGTGGACACAGTTT
>JBBPCZ010006202.1:0-15435 GCA_037974445.1 Brycinus macrolepidotus
CACTTGCCTTCAAGGCCAAGAATGGACTTGCACCTCCTTACTTATCTGCACTGATCAAGCAGCGTGTCACTTTTCGTCCTCTCAGAGCTTCAAGAACTGCTCGTCTTGGACCTCCGTTGCTCAAAAGAAGAGGAAGACATGTATTAAGACTCTTTTCAGTCTTGGCCACCCAGTGGTGGAATGAACACCCTCTTGCAATCAGATCTGCGAAGTCCCTCGCTGTCTTCAAGCATCAACTGAAGACCCAACTCTTCAAGGAGCTCCTTGGTGACTAACCAGTCCTCTCGCTTATCTCTTATACATCTTTTCCTATATATTTAAAAAATCCTTCAGGCACTTACCCTCTTAACTGTTTTTCCTTACTTGTGTATTAACCTCTGACTTGTTTTTTCTTTTTGACAGTGTTTGTTAAGGTGTGTAACTTAGCTGGCAGATGTTGATTTAAGTTTAGCTTAACAGGTATGAAGAACAGATGCGGACTACTAAAGCACTGATGTACGTTGCTCTGGATAAGAGCGTCTGCTAAATGCCGTAAACGTAATAGTGATTGCCCACACTGAATACACCTTTCCAAACAAGCATGCAGAGCAAGGTGAGTTTCGGGGGCAGGGTTTCAGCCATGCATCCCAGATATGCCAAAACTACTCAACAACCGGACCTTGCAACACTACGACCTTGTCCTTTGAGATCAACACACCAATTTGCCTTGGATGTATAGGAAGTTCTTTGGGTTTGTTGCAATCAGGGCGAAGCATACATGCACAAACAAAAAAGGAGGAAAACTCAATGTGTTCTAATAATTGAATCAACCTTTCTCAAACAACCAGCAAATTCAGCACCTTAGATCTACAGCTAAAGCAGGGACTGCTTAACATCAGACTGATTGCTTCTAAAAACGTTTTTTTAAATAACATAATCACTGATCAGAATCTTGACGCCTTACATCTTACAGAGACCTTGGTTAGACCTGATGAGATTGTTGCTCTAAATGAGGTCACCCTAACAGGCTACAACCACGTACGCGAGGGGAGGCACGGGAACCATTTACAGAAGTGCCCTAAGTATTAATCAGAAAATATGTTTTACGTGCACATCCTTTGAAACTCTTTTCCTTAACATAACTAATCTAGATACAAATAAGATCTCTTTCTCTCTAATTACTGTCTACAGGCCACCAGGGCTATATACACAGTTCTTATGAGAATTTAGTTGTTTCCTAGCAAATTTAGCAGTACACAGCGATAAAGGATCCACTGAAATCTGCATTTGCTTCAAGTCTAGATACTGCAAGCTTTACTCAAAATGTAATGGGGTTTACTCATTACTGTGGTCACACTCCTTATTTAATCCTGACACTTGGTGTTCATGTGGATAACATAGCTATTCTTCCACAGACCACAGTAATCTCAGATCACTGCCTCATAACATATGAACTTCTTCTAAATCATGATGCATAATGCAAAAATAAAGCACATCCCCTCGCTTTCATATTAGTCATACCATAACATCCAACACAGCCCTTAGTTTTATTGAAAACCTCCCAGATTTATCAACCCCATTTGGCACTCCATTAGAGAAGTCTCTTTGATCCACATTAGATTATGTCACACCTCTAAGAAGTAAAAGAGACAGACAGAAAAAACTCACTCCTCGGTATAATGATCAAACACGAGGTTTAAAGTAAAATGTGTAAAGACAAAAGTGTAAATGGCGAATAACCAAGCTGTAATCTTTTCACTCCGCTTGGAAGGAGAGCCTTAGAGACTACAGCAGAGCACTTACTGCAGCACATTCAGCCTACCTGTCATCTCTCATTGAATCTAACAAATATAATCCCAGGTTTCTGTGCAGTACAATTTCTAAACTAACTAGGAACCAGGGAGGTACAGAATCTTGGGTACCTGCAAACTACAGCAGTGGCGATTTTATGGACTTTTTCAACAATAAAATTGAAATAATTTGACAAGAAACTCAAACTAGAAGTTTTACTCGCTTATGTCTGCTGCCTATTATAGCCGACGCAGATACCGTTCAAAATTCAGCTGTAGTAGATAGGCAGACATCGTAATCCACTTCAACAAGCAGAGCTCACGACAGTTATTCTCTCTTCAAAATCTTCTATCTGTACACTCGATTGTATTCCTACAAGTCTGCTTAAAGAAGTCTTATCAGTAATCATCAGACCTCTTCTATCAGCATTAAACTCCTCACTTAGTATTGGTATTTACCATAAGCCTTTAAACTAGCAGTTATTAAGCCTGTGTTAAAAAAAACACATCTTGATCAATGCAAGCTCTCAAATTACCAACCTATCTCCAATCTACAATTTCTATCTAAGATTTTAGATTTTAGTAAAGATGGTAAATAATCTTTTACTGTCTGCTGACAAAGGAGTTGTTTCTTTGCTGATTTTGGTTGACCTTAGTGCAGCATTCTACACCATTAACCGCTCAATTCTATTAAACTGACTAGAAAATCTGGTTGGAGTCACAGGAACAGCCTTATCCTGGTTCAGATCACACCTGACCGACCACTAACAGTTTGTAAGTGTGAATGGGGAATCATCTGCACACACCAAAGTAAAATATGGAATTCCAAAAGGTTCTGTCTTACCACATCTTTTATTTACACTGTACATGCTGCCGTTAGATCTGACTATCCAAAAAATTAGATTCCACTGCTACGCAAATGACATACCCAGATGATAAACATAGATTAAATAAGACTGAGGACTGCATTAAAGATATAAAAGACTGGATGTCACATAACTTTCTCTTGCTCAATCCTGAAAAAACGGTCCTGGTTCTAGGTCCAAAAGCTGCTAGAAACAAACTGCCAGGTCTAATGCTTGCTGTTGCTGGTTCCTCAGCTTCTCCTGTGTCAGCTGTAAAACTCTGTGTCACTATTTTAATTCCAGATCTTTTATTCGATGCACATATAGGTACTGTTACTAAACTTCTTCATCAGCAAAACAAGTTAAGAAATGCACTATGCCTACATGATGCAGAAAAATTAGTCCACACCTTAACTACCTCTAGACTCAATTACTGAAATGCCTTGCTGTCAGGCTGCTCCAGGAAGAACCTAAATAAGTTCCAACTAGTCCAGGTTGCAGCAGCTAGAGTCCTCACTAGAATTTTTCCTCACCACAAAATTAAACCACATTAGTCTGATATTATCAAGACTTCATTGGCTTCCAATCAAATTTCGTATTGATTTTAAAATTCTACTAATGACATACAAAGTCCTGAATGGGCTCACACCCAAATACCTCCGTAAAGTTGTCTCCTTCTATGAACCTCCACACTCACTTAGATCTGAAGGTGCTGGCTACTTACTTATCCCCAGAATTATGAAAGCTACAACAGGGGGAAGAGCCTTTTTTATTTTAGTTCACCTGAGAGCTGCAACTCATGATAGGACTGGCATGTCTAAGCAGGTTAACTAAAAATTCGCTCTCTGAAGCTCAGCTAATAAAGTGCATGGCCACAAGTAGGCTGTGTGTGCTGACAAACAAAAATCCCGGGGGGTTCTGCAGGGGGCACAGCTCAGGCAGGTGGTGTAGCAATGCATCGAAAAATCATGAAATTGCATCACTGATGCAATTTTGCCATCTATTGCAACTGTGCTGTTTGAACACAAACATTTGCAAACAACCAGCATCAATTAACAACCCAGTCCAGCACATTCATGTTGTACACCATATTTCTTCTGCTTCTTTAGTCTTATTAATAGATTATGCCACAACTTTTCTTCACTTAAATTTTATTCAAAATATTGTAAGAATTTTAATGTGTGAACCCAGAATCACGAACAGCATCAAATCAAGATAAGATTGTATCGTTACACTCCTATAACTGGTCCAAGCAAGCAGTGAAATTTTTGGACACAGATGGTTCAGCCTTAATTTGCTTCCAATCAAATTTCGTATTGGTTATAAAATTCTCCTAATGACATACAAAGTCCTGAATGGCCTCACACCCGAATACCTCCATGAAGTTGTCTCCTGCTATGAACCTCCACACTCACTTAGATCTCAAGGTGCTGGCTATTTACTTATCCCCAGAATTATGAAAGCTACAACAGGGGGAAGAGCCTTCTCATCTAAAGCCCCCCAGTTCTGGAATACCCTTCCGAACAACATTCGAAACTCAGACACAGTCTCAGTTTTTAAGTCTAGGCTGAAAACCTACTTGTTTAGTCATCTGTCTAGGCTGACTGATCACCATCGGGGCTCCAGGTTACCACCTCACCCCAAATCTGCAATCACTGGGGTCCCTTGCTCAAGTGTCCTCGACTGGTAAGTCTTCTTTCGACTTCCCATGTGCTACTCCCCATCCAAAGGCAACTGCTATTCAAAAGTTCTGGAAGAGATCGTTATTCCTGCTGCTGTTTACCAGAGACTCTCAAACTACTACTCTCTCAGACTCCAACAAAAAATACCTCTGCTGGCTCTAACTGTACCTACTCTTTTTCGCCATAGATGGCCAATCTGTTCGGCAGTGATTAAGTCTGTACACATATGCCTTCTATTGTTAGTTATCGTCATAGAGACTCTCTTTCTCTCTTCAGGACGACTAGAAGAGGATGGGTGCCCCTTTTGAGTCTTGATTCCTCCTGAGGTTTCCTCCTCCAGCTTTAGGGTTTTTTTTCCTGGCCTCTGTCACCCTTGGTTTGCTCACTAGAGGCTCGGATCTAGATTTTGTAAAGCTGCTTTGTGACAACACTGGTTGTAAAAAGCGCTATATAAATAAAATTTAATTGAATTTAATTGCAGATATACATGACCTTACAAATTTTATAACAATAAGGTTTGTTCAGGTATCATTCAGCCCAACTACTGATTCATGCATGGTTTGTTGTTAAGTATTTGGTGGGGTAACTGGAGTGTCTGTGGGTTTCCCTTCTTTTTGATGGAGTATGCAAGGAATGAAATTTAGGATATGCTGTACCTGTGTTAAAAGCTGTTTTATTTTGGTTCACCTGAGAGTTGCAATTCATGATAGGACTGGCATGTCTAAGCAGGTAATCAAAAATTTGCTCTCTGAAGCTCAGCTAATAGAGTGAATGGCCGCAAGTAGGCTGTGTGTGCTGACAAAACAAAAATCACAAATGTTATGCCACAACTTATTCCTTCATTCAAATTTTATTCAAAATATTTTAAGATCCCAAATATCCTATAATTAAAACATGACAAAACACATATATCTAAAACATTCTCTCTCATTGTTAAAAGAATAGTTTGCCAAAAAAATCATATTAACACAGTGTTACCCCGAATGTAGTTTATGTAAAGTAAGAGGAAAATTGTGCAAATTTGATTCCTCTGCGAGCAGTTCCCTTCTTGTTAGCAGGTGGTCTGTTTACATAAACTGGGTTGCCAGATTTTTAGATAGATCAGTCTTAACATACTAGGTGAAGAGTGTAGGTAACAGACAGTTTTACCAAACAGTATATGCTAAGATACAAACATGGACCTTCCCCAAGGAAACAAAATTGGGGGAATCATTATTCATGTCACACAAGCTCCAAGTTTTAAGTATGCCAGCCAAGTGGCACACCCTATATATTCTTCAGTGAAATCCTAAGTAAACAGAATCCTTTGAGATAAGAGAGATCAAAGGTAAGAAAAGCATTCAATGAACTCTGTACTCTAATCTCAAATCAAGGAAGTGTAGAGACGTTTGTGGACTTGAATGTTACAGAAAACTATAACACATATAATGTGGACAAAATATCATAAATACTATATTTAGTTATATTTCTGCAAAGAGTGACTAACATGCCTTGCAAAATATTACAAACAAATGGGGCGATCTTTTGTTCAAAAAGCATCTTGCAATATTTTAACTAAAACAATTTACATTTGTTGTACGATAGGAGACACCAGTGTGTGAATCTTAGTGCCTGCTAAACTGATTAGCAAACTTAATACTGGGAAGCCCTAAAGAAGACTGTGTAATGCATTGTAACTAGGCTGTGATGCTCAGCAATGCAATATTTCAGCATATTACATACATTTCAGATGGAAATCATGGTGTAAACTTCTATTTCATCCTATTTTCTACTGTTTCTACTGTTATTGTCAATGCCTGTCACTCCATTGTGAACCTGTGTATGTATATATACATATACTCATATACTCATTGTGTACATGCATACAACTTGCCTAAGCCCACATATAATTTATATAGTTTACATATACATATATGTATATATTTTACTATACAGATGTCCATATTTTATATTGTATAGTGTACATTTTATACTGCACTGTTGGTATAGTATTTTATTCTATTCTATTGTTTTTTAATCTTTGATGCTCTTTGTTCTGTCCACTTTCTGCCGTGACAAAGCAAATTTCCCACTTGTGGAGCTAATAAAGGATTATCTTATCTTATCTTATCTTATTTTTATCAATCTCTTGTTGATCTGCAAAGAACACCTGACAAAAGAAAGTGGAGTTCACACACTCATCCATTCAAATGCCAATACGGGCCTTAACTTGGCAAGCAAAATTAAGATTCGCCAAGATAAGACTGTTTCTTTTACCTGAGAGAATGTTATGCCCTTATAGCTCTGGTATGTTGCAAAACTACTGAGCATTGAGTCATGTTAAAAGTCTATTGAGAGGCTGTGAGGATAAATAAATTCATCAGGAAAGAGGCATTAAAACTCAGTTTATGAGAACCTTCTTCATCAAAGCATACTTCTGAATTGCCAATATTCTTGGCAAAAGTGTGTTTTGTTAAGTCATGGATGAGTGCTTTTTTATTTTTTATTTGATTCTGTTTTCTGTCAGGTTGATTTATTGTGGTAGCTACAGTTGTCACAAATGTCACTCATCACACAAGTCCCATTGCGCAACTGTGTCATGCATTAGCAAGAAGCATTTATGTGAAATGTGTCACTTTTTATAGAGAGAAACCACAAGTATACAAAAAAACATGTTTTGCCTCCAGTCTTGAGTGTACTCTTTATGGGAAAGTGAATAACGAACAGGGTGAAGAATGTTGGTCATGGCTATGAATTTGTCCAATTACAAACTACGAAAGTGATAAACTAAATTCACTTGTTAAATGTTTTCTGCCCAGGCTACTATGCATCTTAAATTTCAGTTCTGGAAAACTAAGCAAAACTGTTGCACTTGCCTAGGCTTCATGGATCACTCCATCCTGCCACACTTCATAAAGTACATCAGCATTCATCTATATTCCCCTAAATGAGCTTTCCACCAGTGAAGCTTCAATGGTTCACAACCTACAGTGTGAACTTTGGATGTGATCACAACCTACAATGTGATCAGAAAGTCCTCCGATTTTTTGTGTGTATGTTGGCTGTCTCCAAGCAAATGTTTCATACTGTTACTGTTTAGCCTAATAAGATTTAAATCCTACAGTCACATGCTGGCCAAATCTCACCATCTGCAGCAAATAAATTTTTCCTAGTCCTAGGTACACTGTGGGTGCCTCCAAATAGCTGAATGAAACTTTTTTTCCTATTTACTTTCCTTGATTTTGCCACACTGGCAGCCCGTGGCCTTCTTAAATATATTGAGTTTAAATATATTGACTAGCAGAGTTGACTAGCATGTGACTACTAGACGAGGCAAATTCAAATAAAACAAGCAGGAAATTGTTCAAAATATCCAAATCATATTCCGCACAATTAATAGATGCAGTGACTCCAGAAAGTATTCACCCACCAACGATTATTTCTCATTTTTGAAATGCAATGTGCTTTTATGCTCTTTTTGAAATGGCTCTCTACAGACGAACAATTAAATAACATATTTGGATGTCTTCAGAATTGTTTTTTTTTTTTAAATTACAATTTTCAAAATCCACCTATAGGCCTATCCAACTGTAAACTTTGTGAGGTCTTATGGCTATATTGTCAGATCAAATTAGTCCTGCTGTCATAAACCCCAATGAGCTGAATAAAGTTGTTGGAAGAAAAAAAGCTGGAAAAATATCAATAAAGCTATGAATCTTCCTGGGAGTGCAGTCTTTATAGCAAAATGGGAAAAATATGGCACAACTCAGACACTACTCAGATTAGGATGTCCTTCCAAATGAAATGTCCAGACAAGAGGAGCAATTGAGGAGCAAAAATGGACTCTTTTGACTCTCCTGATCACATGATCATACATTACTTACAGATCAGTCTAATAGTCTTACCTTCAACAGCCTGTGGTCTGGATTTAACCTAACGGTTGTCCTTACTATAGATGTTACCATCGACCTGAAGAAGGAAGACAAGCGTGATAATGAAGAACTGAACTACTGGTAGCTGATAACATCTCACCAACCACTTTTCTCACACCTACCACTCTCACAGACCACCCAGACACTAATGGGGTAACAATAAACCGGTGTCATAAAACTAGAATTAGTAAATGGACCATAATCTGCTCATTGTTTCGTAACTCTTAAACATCTCAGAGTAGGAACACTGATCTGAGATCAGATCTCTCGTCGGGTCATGTAATCAAAGCCTGCTGCTTGTCGTAAAAGCGTCAGCTGATCCCATCTTAGCATTCTTCCTCCGAGGAGCTTAATCAAAGTGTAATACTGATTTTCTGTAGACATTTTCAGTTAAGCGTGAAGCACAGTTTTCCCTTACCTTATCAGAGCACGTCAACTGATAACACCCATCAAACTCCCAAACCTCTCTCTCACTCACTCTCCCCTCTCAAACACACGTTATGGATGCAGTTGGGTATCTCGGGATTTGAATGCTAATAGGGCTCGGATCAATGCAGGAATTCGCTCCACACAGCGGGGGGAGGGGCGACCACTCGAACCTCGGGGCCGCGGTAAGTAGCTCACTGCGGGGGAAAAAAAACTTTGCACTTGCGCTCTCTGTAGGCTGGGACACATTTCACACTGCACACTGGTGTTGAAAAGTCCGGTCATGCAAGCTGTAGACTAACTACTGCTTTACGGCGAAGGTATAAAGCATTATAAACATATTCCCGACTAACTGGCATGACAAGCACCGTGCTGCACCATCTTGTGGTCTAATGGTAGCACCACCTGCACTGGACCTCGGCTGTCAGAGAGCCGCTGTTACACCAGATGTCCAAAATCAGAGACCGACGCAACGGGACCCCTCCACCCCCACCAAGCATCACATTGACAAAACATTGAATTTCAGCTTTCACCTTTATTGTCATGTACAGATAACAATGGATCATGATTAGCTGTAAAGTCCCCTCAAGTTTGCACAGTATAAAAAGCACCTAAAACAAGTAGAATAAAATAAAAGTAGTAAAATAGTAAAAGTATTCTTGTAGTAAAATAACTAATAAAATGATATGGTGCAGAGTTGACAGTGTTTAACATTTGCAAGTATTTATAATTCACACATTTATAAGGATCAACAGGAAGAGGGTCTGAACTTTGAGAGGTCTAAACTGTGATGGGTGCTAAACGTCAGTGTGTGTAATTTCTTATGATTTGTAACTAAGACAATAAGTCAGCTTTTATTAATGGCTTTTAAAACTGGTGACAGTATTTTGTGACCCTGCTGTAAAGCCTGAGGCCTAAGGACCATCTACTGATGACATCTGCTGATCAGGAGTATGCATGCCTGAACTCCTGCAATTCACACTGGACACGTGATCTATTTGTTTGAATATTTTCATATACTGCTCCACCTGAGATTGGATCATTTTTGATCTGAGATCAAACAACACATGGCTTATTTTAATACCCAGTTAACTCCACCAAAAACATTTCAGATAAATGCAGGGGCACTGTGAGGGGGGCTTTAGGATGATTCCAGGGGCCCAGTATTATATAATATCCTGTTTGCCTAGTGTTAGGTTAAATAGGACTTGAAATTGTTTTTCTCTTGTTTAATTATAAAGACTTTAAAAAGACAAGCAATCCAAAAAACAACAAAAAGTAATCAGGTTACATTATTCTCTGTGTTCAGGCAGTGGTTATGAAGCTGTTTCTCTGGGGCTTTTAGATGGTCAACCCAACTGTAACGCATAGGTAGAAAAATTAACTCAAAAAATGAGTGATTGACTTTAAATAAATTTATTTTGCCAACAGGTTCCATGAAACTGCCTTAGGTTAGCTTAAAGCAAATATGTTAAGTATCTTATTAGAAAAAATATTAACAAAGAAATGTAAACTGAAAATAAAAATGAAAAATCCACACCTCATGCACACTGTAGAGTAAGTGGCCTGCTTGGTAGGGGGCTGCCCTGAGGACTGGTTGAAAAACCACTAGATTAGATTACACATTACTTATTAAAATAGCTAACCAGTAATCTGTACTTTAATACATTTTAATGTAACTCTCCCAACCCTGTTTGGAGTTAATGCATTATGCAGCATGTTGTTTCTCAGGTCTTGACATCTTGACTGGTTTACTCAAAGCGACTGGTTCCTGTTGTGGAAAAATAAATCGTTTTCCACAGATTCAAGACTCAAGACCAGAAAGGTTCTTAAAATCAAACAAGGTTTATTATATTTGCCAGGCAAACAGAGCAGGTCTCTTCTCAGCGTACCGACAAGAGAGTGCTGTCTCAGCACAGGTTACATGGGTTTTTATGTCTGTTCAAAGCATAACATAATGGTATCAGTTCCCGCTCCAGGGTCATCAAAGTTTACCATGTCTATGTGTGTATGTGTTCTGGAACATGCTGGTACAGAACATCATGTTCTGTTTAAGAGAAATACGGGCTAGGCTGACGTTAACTCTTCTTGCCTTAAATTAGCACTTCCCGTAACAACCTGTGGCCCTGCAGTCCCAAGAGACGTGAGGGTTTCACACCACATCTCAGCTGATGCTATTTTACTCACATCGACCTTCCCCGGGCGAGTCATGACCTTACAATAAGTACCAGACTGTTTCCTATCAGACACAGGCAAATTTTCCTCCACAGTTCCAACACGGACAGTGTTGTATATTCAAAAGAATATCAAACAAAAATTATTTAGAAATTGAAATAAATAATAAACACAAACAAATAAATAAAATAAAAAGAAGGAAGTGCCTTTCAAAATCCCAAGGTTGCTTTACAATGCTTACAAAAAAGTACTGTTTAAAACACAGTCTTTATCAGAGACTTGAAGGGGGAAAGAAAAGTACAGTTTCGAAGAGAAAGAGGTAAAGAATTCCACAGTTGAGCCCTACAGCACTGAAACATCTGCCAACCGGAAGATGTAATTCAAGTGTAAAGAACTGTAAGTAGACAGGTAATGGAGGAGTCGGCAGAGGTGGAGTGTAAGAATGGAGTAGTCCTCTATCATATGAGGGGCCAGTCCATGGAGAGCTTTAAAGGTAATAAAAGGAATTTTATACTGAATACGTGATTCAACAGGACACTAGTGCAACCGTCTGAGAACAGGTGTTATGTGTGCAGCTGCTGAATATTGAGTGACCCGTAGTTTGTTAAATGTGTCAAGATCAAGACCAGCAGCAGAGCTAAAACATTAAAGTTCACTACCAGTGTATGTAAGTTGCATGTGACCTGTAGTGATTAGGAACAGTAAAAAATGCCCTTTTATGAATAATATCCAGACAGAATCAAATTGATACTGATGAAACTTTATCAATTTGAAATCATGGGAAAAATGTTTACGCCACACTAACCATGTTAGCTAGACACCTGAGCCTACTGCCAACTGGTCAGATTACACAAAAGGAAGTGGCTAGGGAACCTTTTACAATAACCAAACTAGGTGCCACAGCATAGTAAATGGGTGGAGACAGTGGATTTGGGAGATAGGGGAGAAAGGAAGAAGGCTGGTGCAGGTCAGCAACAGGTGACACAGTTGTATCAAAACAAAGCAAAACAAGTGACCAGAAAGTCCAAAAACTATTGCCAGGCAAGCAAAGAGACTCCAAAACTCCAAAACATTTACAAAAATAAAAAATGGAGAGAAGTGGTGGCAAGATACACACGATGTACTCTCCACAGGGAGTCAAAAATAATTGCATGCTCCAAACAAACAACTTGCAATTTGCACTGAATTATTTTTCTAATTCCTTTAGTCATCATTCCTTTGGCCATGACATTGTTGGTTGAGTGCCAGGTCCAACTCCTTAGCAGTTCTGGATCCACAAAATCCCTTTGTCAGTAGAAGGTCCAGCAGCACATCTCTGTAGCAATAAGTCTCTCTGGGTCCACTGGCAGGCCTCTCAAGCAGAACCGGGTCCATTAGTAGATTTCTATTTCAGTGTTGGGTCTAATGGCAGCTTTCCATGGACATAGTGAGTCAGATATGCAATCAGGCATTTTGCATGCAATCAAATCCGTATACGCTGTCTGTGGGTAGGATGTAAGACATGATGAATCATAAGACCTCGTTATGTTCAAATCACATACCTGACATTTGTTCTTCTCAATAAAGTTCAATCTTTAGACTGGACTGGCATTATCAGTATAGAAACAGAATCTGAAAAGTTTACTGATCCCAGAGAAAATTGCTTATGCTTTGACTCCACAGTCACGTAGGGACACAAAGACAAGAACAAGATGAAATATAATATAAACATAAAGTCAAAATAACATAAAACTCTCCTGAAAATACTCTGCACTATATACAAAAATGATGTGGTCAGTAAGGGAGGTGGATATAAATACTAAGGATGAATAAGTAAAGTTACTACTGAAGTCATCTGAATTAACATGAATGGTGGTTTTGTAGTTGTACTCTATACCTGGTCACATATTAGTAACATAAGTAGTGATACTGCACCATAATAAACTATTGCACATAATAGTAAAGATATTGCATGAAATCATGATAATATAATGACTTTGCACACAATAAGAAATTGCACATCTGAGTAGCATCTGTGTTATAGAGACTGATGGCAGTGGGGAGGAAGGAATTTCTTGTGTTCTTGTGTTTTTCTTGTTTGTTGCTTGTGTTTTTCTTTTAATCTCGCAAATCAGTCAGTTCTCCCTAAATTCCATCACTATGTGAATGTTCCGATGAGGGGGCGAATGTGCTGGACTGTGTTTACACAAACCTTGCTGGCCCATACTGCACTGAACCCCCAACCAGATGCCTTGACCAAAACAGGCACTTTCTCAGAAAATCCACAGCCACTTCCAGGACACTGGGAATGTATGCCACATGTGGCAGGGCATCCAGGCTATCACCAACTACAGGACATCTCCATCTGCCTGTGATGGTGAGGTCTCCCTTCCAGATGCACTGAATCACTTCTACACACGGTTTGAAGCACTAAATGACATGGCACGAGGAAGGCCACCCTGCCCCCAATGACCAGGTGCTCTGTCTGACCATAATTTCTCAGCATCTGATTGGGAAGATGAGACTGCAAGGCCTGATCACCTCTCTCTGTAACTGGATCCTGGACTTCCTGACTGGGAGACCTCAGTCAGTTAAAATTGGGAGCAACATCTGCAGTACCACCACACTGAGCACAGGGACCCCCCAGGGCTGTGTGCTCAGCCCCCTGCTGTTCATGCTGCTGACCCACAACTGTGCAACAATGCCCAGCTCAAGCCACATTATCAAGTTTGCCGATGACACGACTATGGTGGGCTTGATCAGCAGGAAGAATGAAGCAGCGTCCAGATAGGAGGTGTGATGGCTAACTCACCACTGCAGAGCCAACATTCTGTCTCTGAATGTGGACCAAACAAAAGAGATAGTTGACTTCAGGAGGGCACAACATGATCACTCTCTGCTAAACATCAATGGCTCTTCAGTGGAGATCACTGGAGGAACGTTGTTTCATTTCAGTGTGTATTGTGTATATGGCTGAATTTCCATGATAGACTGAAGTCTAGACAATGTTCTACTTTCAGCTACTGTTTCCAAGTTGTCGAATTCCTCGCCCACCACTGAGCCCACTTTCCTGATCAGCTTGTTGAGCCTCTTGGTGTCTGCTGCCACTTTCTTGCTGCCACCCCAGCATACCACAACACAGAAAAAGGCACTGGCCACCAGAGACCCGTAGTACATAATATGGTGTTGCAGACTCTAAAAGACAAAATACATAATTTTAAGAAACAGCAAAAGATATTTTTTAAAAACTTTTTTTGTGCCTCCTTGATTTTATGCACATTTGTGGTTGATATGTGTGTTGAAGCAGTATTGGGCTTTCAAGTATTTCTGCACCTGACCTTTTTCTGTGACAGAATGACTGGGCCTTATGCATCTTGATGAAAAAAAAAATTATTTTGCACAGATTTGAATATATTGTGGGTTTCTTGAAAACAACACTGGGTCAGAATTAATATTTGATGAAATGTCCTTTAGCACTTTATAACTTGAGAAGATGCTTTTGATACCTATCAACAAAATTCTGAATTCTGACTGAATTTTTGACCACTGTTTTTAAGCACATTCCACAAATTTCCAATAGGGTTGAGATCAGGGCTTTGTAAAGTCCATTCCAAAAACAGCTCTTATATATGTTTAAGGGTCTTTGTCTTGTTGGAACACCCAGCTGCATCCAGTATTCAACCTTCTAGCTAATGGATTGATGATGTGCTGAAGAGCACTGACATAATGTTCCGTTATCATTATTCTCTACACTCACATTGCACTGGCAGTAAAACAGCTCCAGAGCATGGTGCTTCCACCACCATGAACAACAATTGGTATTGTGTTCTTGGGACTGAAAAGGCTTTTTCTTTGTTCATGTCATCTACCACAAAGTTCAGCTGTGTTTGAAAGTGTCGATTTGGTGTTCTAGCAGGTTCCAATTCATGGCAGACCTGTTTATTTGTGATTCTTGGATTGCATCTGACCATTTGGGCCAATTTCCTCTCAGCTGAGGGTGCTTTTTTCCAGACTTTGGCAAAGTGACCACAGTTCTAAATAGTTTGCACTTACAAAAACTGATCATCTTGGAATCTGAGGGTTCTTGGAGCAGTGCACCTAAATTGTGTAGATCCACCAGCTGTAGTTATGATCACTAAATGAAATGGTAAAAGACATTTTGGAACTTTTAGCAGTAGGATTATATCAGGTATATTGGGCCACTTTTTATTAATCTCTTGGGACACAAACAAAAACCCTGTGATTAATAAGGGATGTTATTAATATTTTTGTGTTCAACTGATGTAATAAAATATAATAGTTCAGGTCATATAGCTTTTGAAACATTAGCTGTCCCAGATTTTTTTAGATGAGCAGTATTCAGGTGGGTCAGTCGATCAGGAAAAATGAGTCAGAGACATTTCTAATATAACAAAATTAATTATTTTTTAAATAATTTTAATTTAATAATATAACAATGTAACATCACATTTAAATGACATTAAGACTACAATGTCATTAAAAATGTAACAATAACCTGGTGCATGTATATGTGTTCAAAAGGTTTTCCAAATATAGTCTTGACAGTGCATCCAGGGGGGTATTCCACGAAACAGGATTAAGGGAAAGTCTCGCTTATTTCAAAAAGTCTCACTTAGTTAAGTGGGAG
>JBBPCZ010006229.1:0-15434 GCA_037974445.1 Brycinus macrolepidotus
TTTCACATTGTTCACACTGTGTGCTGTGGTGTGTTCACACGTGACTATAAGGGGCCACTTTACTTTACTTTACTTTACATTACTTATTTTTTATTTTTTACAAACCACCTCAGGAGTTGGAATACTGGTTTAGAATCAATTTTTGTGACACTGACCGTCATAAATACTGAGTAATCTGATATCTGATCCAAGACCAGTCCTTCTTTTGACTTTGAATACCAGTCTTTGTCTCAAATGTTTTTAGCTGTCACGTTTTTTCTTGTAGTAAATCATAATGTGCCCTGAAGCACACCAACAGGTCTACATTACTTTAATGAAGGCTTGGATGCTGTGTGAGTAGGTTAAGAGATGTTTTGGTGGGGTTTCTTTTATGAAAAGATTTTGGGTGACTGTTGACTTCTAGTGTTTGTCAGCTATCTTAGCCTTGAAGCTCCAGTGCTAAGCTGAAGAAGCTAAATTTGGACATCAACTATATCTTATGTCAGTGGAAAACTGTAAGTTTTATTTATGTAGTTGTTTTTAATTGCAAATGACGCTTTTCCACTGGCACAAGGAACCCGCCCTACTGGAAACAAATGTTTTTACATTATAAATAAAGTGACCCGTACCCTTGCTGCTCGACGGCTGGGCTAAAAGCGGGGAGCAGCTGAGCCGACCACGTCACTGCTTTCTGATTGGTCAAAATCTTATCACAGCATAGAAATAGGCCTGTGTTGTTTTTTTTGTTGTTGTTTTTTTTGTTTTTTTTTCTGTCCATGCCATGTACATACAAACGAACAACTGAGAAGTCGACAAAGTACAAGCACCCAAGCTGACTGCATCATTGCTTTCTGATTGGTTGAAATGTCATCACAACATGCAAAGGGATCATTGTTTTTTACTTTCCATACAAAAAAACAACAATGAAGATACAGACTAACAAGTGGGAAGTCAAAGAAGTAGAAGCACCCATATCTGTTTGGGCTGAAGATAAATTTCAGTGGGAGTTTTCTATGACACCAACAGATTTATCTTTAACGCTGTAAGAAACACGAAGGTGTACCAGCACATCGCTACCAAGTTAGCTGGGTTAGACTTTCGACGCATGGCTAACTCAAACAAGACTATAAATAATAAATGACCGCAATATCAAAAGCTTTATCAAACTTTCGTCTGGTACTACTCCATGGATGTGGTTTTGGGAAAATGACCGGCCATAAACTGTGGGGAGAGAATGGCGCTGCTGACTTATCAACAACACTGTTTTGGGCTAAAAGATACAATGGAAAATCAAAGTGTACTGCAAGTTCCATTCCACAACAGTACAGTTTAGGTACATCACGGTTCCTGTATGACTATGGAAAAGTGCCTAGTCATTGTATGTTGGTGGTGAATGACACTAAAATTTGTTGCTGATAATTCATATCACATGCATTGAAAGGAGCATAGTACAATGAAGTCTTCTATGCAGGCAGAGAAGGAGCTCCGGTCACAGAGGTTGAGCTGGCTGCGTGTGGAGAGCCTTCACAGGCTGCTGCAGGAGATGATCCAGGAGCATCGCTTTAGACAGCATCACTCCACTGCCTCAGCAGCAGAAGACAAGGTTAAAAAATATCTTGATTAAAAACAATATATTGCATAATGCTTGTGTGGAAAATGTTTTTACATTCAGTCATAGTTTCTATTTGGTCCTGGTTTGAGTGAAGTAGAGTGACTCCACACCACATAATTATTTTTCCTCCTGTGCTTCAAAGTTGATCAAAGTAGAACAAAGTTGATCTTAACTGACTGAACTGAGTTTTCTCTTTGCAGTTCTATGATACTTTGGAGCAGTGCTTGATGGTGGCTCGGTGTGCAAAGCTGCTAGACCCCAGCAGTGTGGTAGGCCAGGAACAACCCCTCATTCTGGGGCTCACTGCTGAGAAAGTGCTGAAGCAGATGCCTCCTAAGCAGGTATTCTCCCACTAGCTCTGGCTTTAAGCTGTTGACTGTTTGAAAGGCACCACAGTTTCAACAACGTAGGATGAAAGCAAATGTTTGAACGTGCTCAAAACGTTTTTGATTTTGAGGCATTTGGCGTTGATCGTTGTGGATCTTGAAAATGGGGGAAAAAAAGAAAAGTGAATTCTGTTAATGTAACAGATTTCTTATAATCTATTCATTCACAATGTGATGAATGAATTTTCACATGGTTTTCAACGACACTGAAAAAGCTTTTGGTCCGACAGAAGTGTTATGTATTTATTTTGAGAGAAAGATTTCTTGACTTGTGCTAAGTGGTATTGAAGTGACCCAAAAATGTCCGTCTAACCACTTTCAGTAAGTTATTTTCAAGATTCTGATTCTAGTTTAAATCTCTCCGAACAGGATGTGTGGCAGATGAAACAGCGATTGCCCACAGAACTGCAAAAGCACCTGAAGAAAAAGCTCTTCAGTCTCCTCTCCTACTACGA
The DNA here is from genome assembly GCA_037974445.1 of Brycinus macrolepidotus. NCBI lineage: Eukaryota > Metazoa > Chordata > Actinopteri > Characiformes > Alestidae > Brycinus > Brycinus macrolepidotus. The sequence goes on from JBBPCZ010006229.1 coordinate 2,433, forward strand.
GCCAGAGTGGGGTAAGCAGCTTAAAACATCATTTGTTGCATGTAAATATAAGTGGATACAATCACTGGCCTGCATATGTAACAGTTACGGCATTTGGCAGACGCTCTTATCCGGAGCGGCATACATCAGTGCTTTAAGTACTCCACATCTGTTCTTGATACCTGCTAAGCTAGACTCAAAAGCACAGTGTAAGCACTGCTATCTGCTTTCTTTTGGTTCTGTTTTAGAGAATGAAAGCGAGGGGCTTAAATGTATGAAGCTGTCCAAGCTGCCTGCTCTTTTGGAGAGTGAATGCAAGAGAGCAGAGTGTTTAAACGAGAGGAACAGAGAGAATGCCATGACACTGCAGAGGCAAACTCATTCCTACCTTTCAGTGAGTCAACAGAGGTGCTGCCTGTACCCATACGTTTGTCCAATTCTGCCAGTCAGTTCCCTTAAAAGTTACATTATACAGCTTCACCATGTAAAACGGAAGCTTGAATACTGCTTTTTAAATCTTTCTGATAGGAAGTACTTGAATGCACGCGGCTACTACAGACCCTTGTCCTGGATCTCCGACTAAAAGTGCAGAAAGATATTGACAGGAAGAAGATAGAGTACTTCGAGTTGAAATGTGAACTTGGCGTTCAAAAATTAAGGTGTGATTCATGGTTCTTTCACATTTTATAGGAGCCACATTAATATATAAAATTGTATAATTATAAAAGTTGTATAAAAATTTTAAAAGTTACATTCTTAAAACATTAGTTTTAATTAGTTTTTTCTTTTCTTGCTGCTATTATGGCTCATGCAAGTCTCGAGACATTCACAAACACGTTTGCCTCCCGCAGGGCAGAGATGCTTAGGCTCAAGCTTGACACCTACACAAGAGAGAAGATAGCAGTCCATAGGAAAATAAGGTGAGTAACAAGTAGCCAGGCATGAGAGATGCTTTACTGTTTATAATGAAGGCTGATGTCATCAAGACTGAGTATTTGGATGCTTAATTATTTATTTACATTTATGTATTGCCCTTGTTTTTAGGACTGGTATAGGTAAATGATCTCTGTTCTGATTGTCTGCCCTTTAGTGTTCAAAGAGCAGTCTGGGCTTAAACGTTCCGTGTAACTTATTATGTGAATTGGAAGGGTTAAACTGCTATAATAATAATAATAATAATAATAATAATACATTTTATTTATAGGCGCCTTTCTAGCACCCAAGAACACCGTATAAAAGTGCAAGTAGATAAACAATAATAAAGAACAAAAAGCAGAAAATAAACAAGCATTAAAAAAAAACAGGATAAAATTGGACAATGCAAATAATTTAAAGACAATATGCCAGCTTAAACAGATGGGTTTGGATTTAAAAAGTGAGAGGGAACTGATGTTTCTGAGGTCAGGTGGTAATGAGTTCCAAAGTTGGGGATAACTTATAACTGCCATCACAACAGCAGTGAATTCAAACAGGCTGTTTTTGCAGTGAGGACAAAGAAATGAGTGGTGCACTCTGAAATATTAACAATGTATACATACGTTGTATTACATACTATATTAAAGACGAGTAAGGAAAATTATGCCACCTTTCCACTGACACAAGGAACCGTGCTGTACCACAGACTAATATTTTTCTATTACAAATAAAGCGACTTGTATCCGTGCTGCTCAACGGCAGGACCGAAAGCGGGCTGCAGTCAAGCTGACTGCGTCATTGCTTTCTGATTGGTCAAAATGTTGTCACAACATGCAAAGGGATCATTGTTTTTTACTTTCCATGCAAAAAAAACAACAATGAAGATACAGACTAACAAGCAGGAAGTCAAAGAAGTAGAAGCACTAATATCTGTTTGGTCTGAAGATAAATTTCAGTGGGAGTTTTCTGTGATGCTAACAAAGTTATCTTTAATGCTGTGAAAAACGTGAAAGTGTACCAGAACATCGCTAACAAGTTAGCCAGGTTCGATATTTGAAGCGTGGCAAAACCACACTGAGAAAAAGGTAAAAACTCTATAAAAAAAAAAAAAGAAGTCTATAAATAATAAAAGACCACAATAACAAATACAGTGCTGATAGAAAAACTTGGGACAGGTTTTAGGACAACAAGAGGCCATAAACTGGAGAGAGAATTGTGCTGCTGATGGCGTCAGAAATACTGTTACCGGGCTAAAAGATAGACTGGAAAATCAAAGCGTGCTACAAGTTCCTCGCCATCGCAGTGCCGTTTAGGTACAGCACGGTTCCTGTACATCTGTCGAAAAGTGCCTTTAGATTCTCTTTGCAGTGGGTCTTTTAACCATCTTTTGATTGTTGCTCGTCTCAGGGAGAAACTCAACGCTGAACTGAAGGCAGGGCAGATGAAGAAACAGTCACTGGAGTCCAAGCTGGCATCCTTTGAGATTTACGGCAGGGACTTTAAAATCCTTGCTGAAGAATACTCAAGACTGCAAGAGGAGGTAGCCACCAAATCCTGGGCCCTGAAAGAGTTCATGCCATAGACTTCCATTCACACCCATAGAAGGCCTATGACATGCAGGAGCTTTGCCTAATGGTAGTCCAGACCTTACCAGACTGATCCATCACAAGCTAAAACTGTTGTTAAGAAGCAATCAGTCATTAGTATATATGATCAGTTGTTGTTTTCCATGTTACTAATGACATGTATATATGTATTAACATCTTTGTTTATGCCTATGGATTATTTTTCATGTTTTCTCCAATGTAAGCTGAAAAGTCATCAGCCTCATTGCTATTTTTAAGTCTTAAATTCCTTTAGTAGCTCGCATTTTTATTAATTCATATCAGTTCGTAACATACCAGAGTGACTTAGTATACAATACATTACTAGCCTATTATACAATAGGTTATGTTTTTTTACACAGTTTCATTCTGTTTATTAGTGCAAACCATTTGAAGTTTTAATTTGCATTGATTTAGCACCGGGTACTAATTATTTTAAAATAAACAATAACTTTGTGAGTCATATGTGGTGGTGTGTTCTTTCATCCTAACTTTTTTCAAGATCTGTTAATCAAAGCTGTCTTCATAATACCTGAAAAACTAAAAACTAGCAAATTACTTATGCACTTGTTAAAATAAAAAAACCTAAATAAAATCTAATAAATTTTAAAACTGTAATAGCATTATATGAGTGTTTATCATGTGAGTAAGCAGTTCTGGGCCGACCCACATGCGAAATCGGATCTTGTTCATTTGGAGGAAAGGTCTCATTTTTTTCAAAATGAGAAGCTTTTCATTAGTTTTTTGGATTTTGTGTGTCATATTTGGTACCATGCGTTCTTTCATCCTAGCTTTTTTTAAGATGTATAAATCACGGCTTTCCTCATAATACCTGAAAAAATAAGTGACTAAAACTAAATAAAAATTAAACTAGCAAATTACTTATGCATGTGTTAAACAAAAACTGAACTAAAAAAAAAAAAAAAAAAAAAAAAACCTAAATAAAAGCTAATGAAATTTTTAAAACTATAATAACAGTATGAGTGTTTATTGTGTGAGTAAGTGGTTCTGAGCCGGCCCACATGCGAACTCAGATCTTGTTCATTTGGATTAAGGGTCTCATTTTTTTCAAAATGAGAAGCTTTTCATTCATTTTTTGAATTTTGTGAGTCATAATTGGTGTGCATTCTTTCCTCCTAGCTTTTTTCAAGATCTATTAATCGAGGCTTTCCTCATAATACCTGAAAAAGTAAAACGACTAAAGCTATCAAGTTAATTATTTTTTTAACTAAATAAATTACTATTCAACTAAAGCTGAACTGAAATAATTTTTTTTAAAAAAAGACATTTTAAAACTATAATAACAGTATATATGAGTTTTTATCGTGTGAGTAAGGAGTTCTGGACCAGCCCATGTGGAAACTCAGATCTTGTTTATGAATTTGGAGGAAAGGTCTCTTTTTTTTTTTTTTTCAAAATGAGAAGCTTTTCATTATTATAAATTTATATATATATATATATATATATGTATGCTAGAATACAGTTTGTCATAATACTGTATTCTCTCAGTCTAGTACTGTAGCTATTTTGTTGACTGCACTAAATGTTGTCTTGTCCAGTTGTTTTGTTCCACTTGTGTTTTTTCCTGCACTCTCTTCTGTCCTGTCTGCACTTGTGGTCTTGTGGTGTTCTGTTCTGTTCTGTTCTGTTCTGTTCTTGTGTTTCACCTTGGTCCTGGAGGTACGTTGTTTCGTTTCACTGTGTACTGTGTAAATAGGGTTGAAATGACAGTAAAACCTACACTATATGGACAAAAGTATTGGGGCACACCTTTGTTTTTAGGGTTTGGGCTAGGCCCCCTTATTTCCAGTGCAGGGCAATCTTAATGCTTTCACCTTTGTGAACACAGTTTGGGGAAGAACCTTTTCTATTCCAGCATGACTGTGCCCCAGTGCACAAGGCAAGCTCCACAAAGACATGGATGAGTTCAGTGTGGAACAACTTGACTGGCCTGCACAGAGCCCTGACCTCAACCCCATCCAACACCTTTGGGATGAACCGAAACTGAGACTGCGAGCCAGGCCTTCTCATCCAACATCAGTGCTTGACCTCATAAATGCTCTACAGAATGAATGGGCACAAATTCCCACAGAAACACTCCAAAATCTTGTGGAAAGTCTGCAGAGAAGAGTGGAAACTGTTATAGCTGCAAAGGGGGACCAACTCCATATTAAAGTCTGTGTATTTGAATCCAGCGTCATTAAAGTCCCTGTTGGTGTAACGGTCAGGCATCCCAATACTTTTGTCCATTTAGTGTAGTTGACTAGTCTGGGAGCTGAACTAGGGGGCGCTTCGCTTCAGGAGGGAGACTGAATCTGGAGAGCAGCGTCATCACTGGACTCATGTTTACAACCGTCAGCTTTTGTGTGTCTTGTATTTAGATGTAAATAAAATTATATTTGCTATTAATAATGGATATTGCTCTTTATCTAATAGCTGCAGCAGTTTTAATAGTTCTGATAGCATTCGCTGTGAAAGTCCGGGGCCGAGTAGCAGAAGGTGAGCGTGTTTTAAATCTCTTTAGCAGAAGTTAGCTTCTCATTGCTAATTGATCCGTTCCACCTTAAATAGTGCAGCAGTAACAGGCAGGTAGAAGTACCTACTATACGTGGACTGAGCCGTTATTTAAGGTGGAACGGAGCGTTAGCGGTCAGGCTTCCCCCAAATGTCTAAATTATGGTGCTTGTGCATCAGAGGGCTATGGAAGCCCGTTTCGACCAGCGTGGTAAAAAAAAAAATATTTATAACTTAAGTCAAAATAATGACTTAGTTATCTCAAAATAACGACTTAGTATCTCAAAATAATGACTTAATATCAAAATTTCGAATTAACATCTCGAAATAATGACTTAATATCTCGAAATTTCGACTTAGTTATCTCAAAAGAATGACTTAATATCTCGAAATTTCTACTTAATTATCTCAAAATGTTCCACGCTGGCAGAAAACGGGCTTCCATAGAGGGCACTGGAAGTATTATTTAAAAATATGTAAATTACACTATATGGACAAAAGTATTGGGACAAAAGTATTGGTTCAAGTTCAAATTGGCTTTTAATGTCATCCATCCACATATACAGTATATGACAGAACGAAATTACTATAAAACAATCCCACACGACATACGACATGAAGACAAGGTACAAAAATTACAGTGTAACAAGAAACAATGCAACAGACATTTAGGGGAAAAAATGTATATATGTATGCGCAGTGTAGATGTGCAAAATGTGGTTGAGTGCAAACAATACTAATGTACAAAGAGTACAAAGTGACAGTGGGTATTTATATGCAGTGTCCGTAACTGGAGGTAGGGGGTAGAGTGCACTGGATGGGGTTTATGAGCATATGGAGTTGGGAGGCAACACGGAGTTCAGTCTGACAGCTTGGGGGAAGAAGCTGTTACAGAACCTGGCTGTGTTCTGATGCTCCGGAACCTTCTGCCTAATGGCAGGGGGTCAAACAGCGTAAGTGATGGGTGGGAGGGGTCCTTCACAATGGCAGAGGCTCTGCGCAGACAGCGTGTCTTGAAGATGTCCTGGATCAAGGGGAGGGAGATCTCAGTGATCTTCTCAGCAGTCTGCACTATGCATTGTAGGGACTGCTGCTCTTTTGCTTTGCAGTTCCCAAACCACACAGTGATGCAGCTGGTCAGCACGCTCTCAACAGTTCCTTTGTAGAAGGTGGCGAGGACAGGTGGTGGCAGGTCGGCTCTCTTTAGTCTCCTCAGGAAGCGAAGGCGTTGTTGTGCTTTCTTTATGGCAGAGTTGGTGTTGAAGGTCTAGGTGAGGTCTTCGGAGATGTATACACCAAGGAACCTGGTGCTGCTGACTCTCTCCACAGCAGAAGCTTTGATGAGCAGTGGGGAGGTGGTCAGACGACATCCTCCTGAAGTCAGTCAGCATCTCTTCTGTCTTTTCAACATTGTCTTTTCAGAGACAGATTGTTCTCATCACACCATCTCACCAGCTGTTCAACTTCCCCTCTGTGTGCTGTTTCATCGTTGTTGCTGATGAGGCCCACATCAGCAACAGGGTTTTCAGGGTTTGGGCTAGCCCCCTTACTTCCAGTGAAGGGGAATCTTAATGCTTCAGCATACCAAGACATGTTGGACAACGTCATGCTTCCAACTTTGTGGACAGTTTGGGGAAGGTCCTTTTCTATCCCAGCAAGACTACTCCAGCACAGACACACAGAGACACAAAGACAAAAAACAATATAAAATAAAACAAAAATAAAATATAAAGTCAAAATAAAACTCCAGAAAATAGAATGCTGTGGTCAGTGTAAGAGATGGATATAAATACCATAGATGAATATAAAATTACAGCTTACAGCTCTCTCTCTCTCTCTCTCTCTCTCTCTCTCTCTTTAACCAGCTGACCGTGAAGATCGTCAGAATGTGGCTGCTCGAGTTGCAGCAGCTCCACGAGTGGCAGAGGAGCGAGGGGCCGGGATGCCCCGCCGCCGCAGAGGCCTTGACAGGATGATGGCACAGAGACGCGCACAGCTAGACTCCCCAGAGAACGGTAACACCATGGACAAAAACTCACTTCACTTTCTGTTTGATGGCACTTAAATAAATGATTGTGAAAGCCAAGATCTGTAAAAGGTAATTGCAGTCATGTAAAATAATTTCAATCAGGCATTTATGTAATAAGTTTATGTAAAAGAAAAAGGATAATTGTTGCTGCTACTTAAACAATTCATTTCCTTCCTGTTTTGTCTTCCTCTAAAGCATAACTAATGGCCATTCTAAATAGGCTTTTGTTGCTTTTTCCTCAGAGCACGTTGCTGCAGAAGTAGATGAGGACAATGAAGATGAGAGGCCGCTGGCTGAAGAGCGTGCCCAGGCTGCGGGGAAAGTGGGCACTAAGAAGCAGAGGAAACTGGAAGAGAAACAAGCCAGGAAAGCACAAAGAGAGGTCAGATAATACCAATAGCTATTAAGTTCACAAAAAACAGTGTAATCAAATGGGAGGTTACAGGGTGGTAATAGCCTAGTGGGTAAAACACTTGCCTGTGAACCCGATGACCACAAAGTCGCAGATTCAAACCCCACTTTCTACCATTGTGTCCTTGAGCAAGACCCTTAACCCTCAGTAGCTCCAGGGGGACTGTCCCTGTAACTAAGGATTGTAAGTCTTTTTGGATAAGGGCGTCAGCCAAATACCACTTTACCTTTACAGAGCAGAGCAGTGTTTCTATATACTGCTTCTGGTGACCCACAGCATTGTCACAATTACTCAGTTAAATGTGCTGTCTTAAAATAATAATTGATGAAAAAATTTCCATCTTTGATTGGACTACTAATTTCTTTGATGTTTGAATGTGCAGGTCACATATTATATTATAATACAAAAATGTGTTCAGTCTAAAGATTCTCTGTGAGGAGAAATTATTAGATACAAATTGAAAGATTATAAAAAGAGGAAACCTACACTAGCATGAACTCATAAATGCAAGTATGTTTGTAGTTAAAAATGTCGTCTGTGTGACATAAAATGTCATATGTTTGCTGTTATAAGCTATGTATTTACTTCATAATTTTTCAAATAATCAATTATTCCCTTAAGCTAGAGGTGACATCAAATGTAACAAAACCTTATATCAGCATTTTTGTCTTCTGTAAAATTATCATTGTGGAGATGTGAGGTTTTGTTCCGACAGCCTATTCTGAAGTTGCCAAAAGTGGATAACGCAACAAATTTCACCTTTCTTTTCTGTTCAGAACATTTCAGAAAACCACTGCATGCTTTTAATGTGTTCTGATAAAAACAGTGTGTGTGTGTTTGCTGTGCTGTGAAAAAGAAAGCGTAAGACGTCTCAGTACTTAATATCTGATTACACTGTCTGATAACCAGGTGAGGTTGTGTGTTTACTGTTCCAGGCTGAGCTAGAGGAGCGGGAGGAGAGGAAGCGCATGCATGAGCTGAAAGAGCAAGAGAGGAGGAAGGAGGAGGAGAAGGAGAGACTGTTGGAACAGAAACAGGTCACTGCAAAGCACAGTTTCTCACAGTGGCCACCACGGATCACTATGCCCACATCTGTTTATTGTTGCTGTGTCTGCTTTTCTTCATCCAGCACTCAGAATCCCTTTTCACAAATAAAACCCAGTGTGTTATCAGGCTACTTCTGGTCATTTTCAGGTTTTGCGTCATTCACACATACAACCCTTGAACAGTATTTTAGCGGGGTACATGCGTTTATACAGGCAATGAAATTCAGCATGAAGAGCCAACATCATTTCTTGATCAAGCACAAAAATACTCTCCAAAAAACTGAAAATTCTCCATTTTTGCTCTCTAGAATCATGTGCCAAATACACTCTCATAAGGGCTGTACATGCATAAAATTAATTTCTTACCAGTAGACAGTTTAACTGGTCACATTTTAAAATAAGGCAAAATAATGTGGAAAAAACATAATATCCGGACAGCTGAGTTCAATGATTTTATTTAATGTAAGAAAAATGAACATTTTAAAGGAGGGCCAAGAAAAAAAAGGAAAGATTACGTGTATACGCAAGGTATTATGGCAGAAATTATCATAATAGCGATAAAATAGCACCATCATTTACACCTAAGGCAGTCTGCTATTCTAAACTAAGTCTAGTGAATAATTATTGTGGTAATAGTTTAGATTTCCTTTTTAGACCCGACTGTACTATTCTGTGGGTGCAAATTCTATGCCTCATTCATTTGTTTCAGGAGGAGGAGCTGCGCCGTGCTAAAGAGGAGCAGGAGAGGAGAGAAGAGGAGGAGTACCAGAGACTCAAAGAGTCCTTTGTCATCGAAGAGCAAGGAGAGACTGATGAGCTCACTGATCTGGAGGTGATGCCTTTAATATCTAATTAGCTTTGTCAGATCTACACAGTTCTCCTCTTTACTCCATCAGCCAAGACATGCTTGAAGTTTACTTCGGTTTTGTGCTGGAAATATGAGGATAATGTTCCTAAATAATCACACACTCACCTCCAACAGTGTGGAGTTGTTAAGTTATCTCAGTTACACTTGTTTATATGGTTTCTGACACTGCACTGTACGAAACACTGTTATTGCACATATTGTATCATACAGCTAAAAACTATAGTAGCAGTCATTGTGTTTATAGATAATAGCATCTTTTACAGACATCATACAAGCAATGGCAACTGAAGTGTAAGTTGGGAAAATGTACATTTTTGTTTTTATGTGGTTTTTATGGCTTAGAAAGTCAGTCAGACCACATTTTTATATCTTAATTCTAATTATTTCCTCTGTCTGTTTTTAATTTTGTTCAGTCTCGCAACTTGCTTCAAGAGTTTATCCAGTATGTTAAGGTATGTGAGTGTTTTAACGCATCCTAATATATCCAAAACCCACATTGTTTTTCAGCTTTATTTGATTTATCATTCTATGCTTTGAGTTCTTGCTGTACCTATATCTAATATGTTTGATTTAAGGTCTCCTATTTTCACAGGACTCCAAGGTGGTGTTGCTGGAAGACCTGGCATCCCATTTTGGAATGCGCACACAGGTAAGAAATGTTGTTTATCCCTTCTTGAGTGAAATAAATTAAAAAGCCCTACAAGTCCTATCTAATATAATTCCTGTACTGGTTTTTGGATCTTTTGTAGGATGCTATTTCCAGACTGCAGGACTTGATAGCAGACGGTTCACTTACAGGTACATTACACTGTGGAATAAATAATCATGCTGAGTGCCAGCATATCTTGAAAATGACTATGAATTAATATGAGCTCTACTTTCACCATAATACAAAACTGTCTGTAGATAAGTGAAAATTAGCTCCTTTTTACTGAATCTGCACCATAGGGAGACTGACTGTATAAATCAGTATAATTTAATGCAGGAGCTCATCTAAAAATCTTGTATAGGTGTTTCTCAGACCGTATGACACACTGTTACATCTATAAAAATTGATTCAAGTATTGTGTATAGATAACAGTATCTGTTTACAGGTAATAGTGTGTCATACAGTGTCAAAAATCACATAAGCAAATCAGCTGCTTATAACATTCCCTATAACTTCAATGTGAACAGACGGAGCTAAAGTGCTGTAGGCTGAATGGGTGGGTATACTGAAGTGCATTGTTTTTTGTGACATCACAAAAACACTGAATTTGAATTAGACTGCTTTTGCAGCTCATTTTTGGACTTCATGGACGTGTTCAGTGAACTGTACGTTTTGAAACTTTAATATGTGCTTAACACGCCTATATACTGCATTAAACTATTTTATTTCAAACAGGAAATTTTGTTTATCCATGATATGCGCAGTTTACTCACCATAATTTGATTTGACTAGATTTAGATTTAGGTTTAAAGTTTGCTTTATTCTAAACAGGTGGCTGTAATTTTTCATTGCTGTCTCAATTAGACTTGAAACTTCAGTGCAAAATAAAAAGTAAACATCATACACCAAATATGTCTTTGATGATTGATGACAACTATCGCTTTAACTTCCCTGCATCCTTTTTGAGATTAGGTCCTGTCTTTTTTTTATTTTGACAATTATATACGCTAAACTTTTGCTGTTGCTTTCTCTGATATTCTCTCTTGCCCTGATTATTCCAGGAGTGATTGACGACAGGGGGAAGTTCATCTTCATCACTCCAGAAGAGATGAATGCAGTGGCTCAGTTCATCAAACAGAGAGGAAGAGTGTCCATTTCGGAGCTTGTCCAAGCCAGCAACACACTCATCAACCTAAAGCCTGCCATTCAGAACACGTCCTGATTTATTGTGGCCATTACAGATTCTAACGCATGCTCAGAGACACTGCGGGAAGTTTTTGACCCAGCAAACACCCTGCTAAGATTTGTATCAGACATGGAATTGGTATATTGTGAATAATAAAGGAAGGCTGAACTACATTGGTGTGCTTTAATCAAATTTGTTGTCCATAAGGCCTTCTGTAATCGACCTGCACTGAGAATAGTGAAGGCCCAGCCCTGACGCAGGCATTACGCCAGACCATGTGCCTCTAATCATACTGGAGCTTTCATTTTCTGTTGCTGCCTTTTCCTCTCCTTTTCAGATGCAACATCTTGGAAAACATATCTGAGAAAGAGCAATATTTCCACGAAACCTTGTAAAACCTATGTAATGACTACCAAAAAAAAAAAAAAAATATATATATATATATATATATATATGTATATATTTACACAGCATATATACAGCACCCCCAACGGCGCCCAACTCACCTGTCACTGTATATGGGTGAGTGAGTGCGTGTCTGTGTGTATGCGAGCGTGTGTGTGTACGTATGTTGGAGCCCAGCCTCGTGGGGGCGCCCCATTTTCTTTGTCTACAATAAACGTCATTCTACGTAACAAGAGTGATCGCTGAGTTTTAATTTCGGTTCATTATTGATTAGGAATAGCTTTTATATTTTTGTTCTGATGAGGTTGTGAATGTGTGACCTGCTCCGCCACAATCAGCGGACTGGGATCAACTGATCTTCGGACAGTCCGGGTCAGCTGACCGAGCGGACCGAGCTGGAGATGCTAATTATTCAGAACTGAAGACTTTAGCACGTCTGTACTGGTGATGAGGGCAGAAACAGACCGGTTCTGACCCAAACCCGTCCAGGTGAGAAGCGTTTTCCTGACTGTCTCGGCGCCGGTCAGGCCACACGATTCACACTGGCCGTGTTTTAGGCTTTTTTATTGCTGTTTTTATTTACCCTGTCTAAAGTCCTTCTCTGTGTTGGAGCTGCTGTTCCAGTGAGACAGCAGAAAACAGTAAACACATATTTATCCACTACGTTCAGAGAACAAGACACAAGCAGCCCGGCTGAGTCCCAGATAACCCCCCAGATAACCCCCAGATAACCCAGATAACAGTGTGAATATATATATATATATATATATATAAATGTGTGTGTGTGTGTGTGTGTGTGTGTGTGTGTGTGTGTGTGTGTACAAAAGTCTTGAGCCGCCCTCATTTCTCTGTATTTCGCTTTGAATCACCTTGGTGCAAAAATACTATTTTCTGCCTGTCTTATCTTTGGCATATTGAAGTGAATTGGCCCCTTATAGTAACACGTGAACACATCACACCACAGCACACAGTATGAACAATTCTTTATTTGCATTTAAACCATCCATGAAGCAGTGGGCAGCCAGCCATGCAGTGTCCAGGGAGCAGTGTGTGGGGATGGGATCATGCTCAAGGGTACCTCAGTGGTGCCACTGGCAGTCCTGGGATTTGAACCCACAGCCTTCTGATTGCAGGGGCAACTCCCTAACCAACAGGTCACCAGCTGCCCCAAACAAATGGCTTGTCAGAAGTGGGATAGATTGAGCAGATTCAATAATAAAAATGGGTCAAATGTTTTACTGTGACAGGCTGCGAAGTGCCTAAAGATACAAGGTGCCCAGATAAAGGTGTTCCAACCACTCAGCATTAATCACCACCCGTATACTGATCACCGGCCTGATCATCTGGAATCATCTGCACCTGTTTCTTCACTGGTTCAGGCCTTAAGTTAGATGT
>JBBPCZ010006291.1:0-15427 GCA_037974445.1 Brycinus macrolepidotus
TTTATAAATCTGACTTTTTCTTTGCGTACGTCATTTTCGTCTTTTGATCGTACGTACACTTTTAGTATGAGTTCTACACAAAGTTTTATAAATGAGACCCCTGAGCAGGAATAGAGATTTGAGACTAAACACGACCCGACTGCTAGTGGTAGTGGGAGAGAGAGGGTGTGGAGCTGGGGTTCATTTACTTATGAGCACATTTGTATTTAGTAGATTTTGTACATTCTCATGCCATCCTCCCACCTCACCCCCGCTCTTTCTCAAAAATTTAGCAGTAGCAGTTGGGTTGGGTCAGGTTCAGTCTCAAAGCCATGGATTTCTGTTTAGGTTTGGATCAACTTTTAGTCAATAGTGACCCAGTTTCCATAAAGAAACATTCCTAAAATGTCTCATACACAACATCCAGCTCTTCATTAAGGTCGAGCGGACTTGTAGACGTGGTTTAGGATGGTATGACTGAAAATGGTTGTTTAAAGAGCCATCCATTATAGGGTTCTCCAGGACAGATGCTGTCAAATTGGTCTTCAAGGCCATTTTTATTCTATTCTTATGTGGGAGTTGGTACTGAGTAAAATATGGACCTTCTAGAAGTCACGTAACCCTGACTACACAGATGCCTGACTACTTTTCATTAAAGCGTACAGTCACATGGTGTGTTTTGGAATACACTGAATGACACTGAATATTCTGATGTGTTCAGACTGCTGACCAGCACTGCAGGTTAATGGAGATTCAGGATTACAGTCGATACGTTTTGGTCTTTGCACTCAGTTTTATATTTATACGTTTACACATCTGACAGTCCATCAGTCACTGAACTCGAGCTGCATCCCAATGCAGGACACTCAAGAGCACAAAACACACAATGAAGAAATACACACTTGCTGTTTGATGGTGTAAAACAAATTTTTACATTTTATCGAACCTGACATGTCAAAATAACACCAGCAAACAACCCTGCAGAGCTGTAGTCCTGGTTACACGCCTTTATAAATGGTCTTTAAGGAATATCTATCGTTTCCCCATATTCATTCATAACAACTATGGCACTGTAACCATAGCAACCACAGCTTGTGCTGTTGTACAACAAACATAATCACCCTGTCAAATGAGACAAAGCCAAATGAGTGACACCAGCATCGAGCTGAACATCGTCTCACTGACGAGGAAATGTTTTGTTGCCCTGCTGTCATGCGGCACAACTGGAGTGAATACAAGAACAATTCACAACACAAAGTAACGGATTGTTGAACTTTAAGGTGGACCGCCAGCACACAACCAAAGACTCTCACACAGCGATGGGTAGAACTCTTTAAAAAATTCCCCACTAAAAGGTTAAGGACTAGTGTGAGAGCCACTGCAGAACCCGCAAACACCCACCAATCCTAGAACCTTGTTCCCTGGAAAAGCTTTCACAGCTATCACTGACCTTCTTATACAGAAAACAATGTTGTACTATGATATTGTTGACTTTATAGGCACTGGATGGCTGTAGATTTTGATTTGGTATGTTGGCATGTTGGCATGTTTACATTTTAATTAGTCAGCAATCAAACTATTGTTCGTCTTCTTAAGTATTTTATTATTATTATTTTTCTGGCTGAAATTTGGCACCGCTTCTCATCCTACAGTTATTTAAATTTTGACACCGTTCCAGCTTGGTGGCTGAGTATTGATAATATTAGCTATTTTTAGCCATAAACCAATGTTTGGGTGCTTTTGTCTCTATGCAAAAGGTTGAGTACACGCCACTTCTTGGACAGTGTACAAAAATTGACCAATGTTTTTACTTTAATCCTCACCTGTGAAACCTTGGTAACCATCTAGCAACACTTCAGCAACCGCTTAGAACATCATAGCAACCACTTAGCAGCACCATAGCAACTGGTATAGCTACACCTGTACTGCCAATAGTAATCACCTACCAACACCATAGCAAAAACCTAGTAACAGCCACAGTTACCAAAGCAACTGCGCAATCATGCATCACATTTTCTCACGGAAATACAATCTAGTTTAGTTAGAGATGCAACTTTAGAGCACCATTGCAGCCTCCAGGCCTCCCCAGTTTGAGAACCACTGCTTTAAGGGAGCCATAAGTGTTCATCCGGTGGCCCTGCTCCTTTATTAATAGGACTATAGACCAAAGTTCAAACAGTTTGGGACTCTGTACGAATGGGAAGTCCTTCTGGTCTTCACTGAAGCTTTCGGCTCGTGTTTGACCAGGACGCGGAACCCGAATGCAGAGTAAAAAGACCATCTGAGAGCGTTGAAGTGTGCTGAATAAAGAAGTTTTCTGTAGAACGTCCTGAACTGTAGACATGACATTTCCAAAGGACAGAGCTGGAAGTAGCATCTGCATCAAGGCCTTGTTTTCTTTTCTTACATTCTCTTTTATTCATTTTCTCCGTATTGGAAAATTATTCCCTTAATAGAGAGTAGCTGGGGATGCAAACAGGCCTGAAACTGAAAAGCCTTCCAGATATTGTCCATACTTGACCCAAGCCTGACCTCTACCAATAGAGGACTGTGCTTCGAGTTAACTTGAGGCACTTTTCCATAAATATACAGGAACTGTGCTGTACCTAAGCCACAGAATTTGCAGCACACTTTGATTTTCCAGTGTATCTCAGCCCGGTAACGATATTTTTGACACACAATTCGTTCTCCACAGTTTATGGCTGATCGTTGTCCTAAAACTGTGTCCATGGACTCGAACCAGTAGAAAGTTTTTCTGTCAGAGCCGCTTTTGTTATTGTGGTCTTTTGTTATTTACAGTTTTGTTTCGGTTTTTCTCGGCATTCTTTAGCCGTGTGACAAAAACCTAACCCAGTTAACTTGTTAGTGATGCCTTTCACGTTTCTCACAGCATTAAAGAGCCTTTTTTAATGTCATAGAAAACTCCCACTGAATTTTATCTTCAGCCCAAACAGGCAGTAGTGCTTGCAATTTGTTGACTTCTCAGTTGTTAGTTTGTATCTCCATTGTTGTCTTTTTGCGCAGACAATAAGAAAACAATGGACTCTTTCCATGTTGTGATGACAACATTCGACCAATCAGAAAGCAGTGATGCAGTCAACTCGGCTGTGGCCGGTTTTTAGCCCCACCAGCAGCTCTGGTATGGCTCAGGTTTGGGTCACTTTATTTGTAATGGAAATGTGTTCGCGGTATGGCACGGTTCCTTGTGCAAGTGGAAAAGTGCCATTGGAGTGTAGTGTACTGACCACCATAATACCACTTGACCGTGGAAGCTGAAAGCCAAAGGAATGGTGCTGGGGCAGAGGAACTATGGGAAATGTAATGTAGGTTAAAATGAAAAACTTTATGACCCACGTTTCCCATGGTTATGTTGGGGCGCAGCTCTGGGGTACGGGTCCTGGTTAATTGGTTCTGCCCAGGGGTTCCCAGCACTCATCCCATTGGCAAAGATGTTCAAAGCCTCCACTGAAAGGTTTTTAGGCAGATAAGTTTCCAATTAAGAGCTGATTTTGCTGGCCGGTCTGCAGGGCTGGTGGCTCATGGAGGCTTTTGGATTGAAACAGAACGTCCAAGTGTGTCTAATTCGCTTTAATTTGACATTTGTCCAGTGTTTTACAAAGAACTTTCGGTCTAGTACCGCCTGACCATGAAAGCTGTAAGTGAAGGAATGGTGCCAGGGCAGAGGAACTATGGGAAATGTAGTGTACGTTTCCCATGGTCCTGTTGGGGCCCAGCTCTGGGTTATGTTTAATTGATTTGACCCAGGGGTTCACCAAATTCATTCCATTTACAAAGATGTTCAAAACCTCCATTGAAAGGTTTTTGGCAGATAAAAGTGTTTTGATTTGGTCTGTTTTCCAGATAAGGCAGCCAATCAGAGCAGAGCTCATGTACATGTATCGTTCTTAAAGACACAGTAAGAAAACAGCTGGTTTGATCCTAAGGGTTGGAAAGATGAAAATGGGCTGTTTTTGTACAGAAAAGAGACCTTTTTCCAATTAAGGGCTAATTTTGCTGGCCAGGCTGAAGAGCTGGTGGCTCACAGAGGCTTTTGGCTTGAAAGAGAACATCCAAGAGCATCTAATTCTCTTTCATTTGACATTCGTCCAATGTTCAAAGACATTCAAAGCCTCCACTGAAAGGATTTTAAGCAGGCAGAGATGTTTCAGTTTAGTCTATACAAATAGGGCAGCCAATCGGAGCAGAGCTCTTTTACATGTATTGTTCTTAAAGGCACAGAAATGAAGACAGCCTGTGTCATCCTAAGACTTGGAAAGTGGTCTGTTTTTGTTCAGAAAAGCTCACAAATGTCATAAGTGGACCTCAGCGAATAAAAAAATAATAAATTACAGCACAAATGTCGGATATGGGCTCTTTAGTGAGACCTTTTGCAATTAAGAGCTCATTTTAATGGCCGGGCTGAAGGGCTATTGTTTATGATTGAAACAGAACATCCGAGTGTGTGTAATTCACTTTCATTTGTGATTTGTTCAACATCTTGAAGAGCCATTTGGTCCGAGGGCTCCTGAATTGACAACCAGACGCAGATCGACCATCTTTACATCTTATTTTGCCATAGCAGGAATCGGGGGGTTTTAGTCACAAAGCAAAAGCGCTGACGTTTCCGGTCCTCATTATGTTTAGTTAACTGAAATAGAGGGAAGTCGTGCTAAATTTAGCCGTGAGACGCTTGCATGCTGAATGTGGTTACATGTACACACACAATGTTTAACTGGGGCGATGCACACGCCATCTCTTTAGGGCTGCTGTTTTAAAGCTGCTGGAATTTTATTCGAGCCAGTTTTAGACCATGGAAAGAGCAGAATACACACTTTAAATTCAGACCCCCTCAACGTCTGTTGGTAAAGGGCAGGGTTGGCCAAAATATTTTTTAAAAAAAAGTAGTGAATACTGAATACATTGTCATAAATGTATTCAGTAATGTATTTCCATTACAGTATATAAAAAGTAATGTACTCAGAATACTTTTCAAAATCAAGATTAAAATATTGTCATCTCAGCTATATACATGCATACAGATGAGAGACTTTTAGTGAGACTTTTAGAATATTTTTTGAATACATACTTTTAGAATACATTTAAAACATATTTTTGAAAGGGATGTGTAAAACAGCTGTGCTGTATCATTGGTTGTTTTTTTTTCTTTCTGCAGTATGTCTGACTGTTGAATTTGTCATTTACTTGCATACCAGCATCAACATGAATTAAATATCAACATGAATGGGCAAGAAACAAAAAAGACACAAAAGTCCCTAAGTATTTCTTAAATTGTCTCTCCTTTTACAATGTGTTTTAAAAGCTGATGACCTGCATTTACCACCAAAGGGAACCAGGGGAGCTAAAATGTTAGCTAGGTTTGGAGCAAACCCTGACTTAGTTGAATTTTAATTTAAAAATGCTGAAACCTCAAGATGTTTCTTTAAAACAGAAGTTAAAAAACAAGCATATCTTTAAAAAGTACATCACAGCAGGTGTATTCTAAATGTATTCTCTTATTTTTCAAAAAGGAACTGTATTCTAAATACTGCCTTGTAAAATGTAACATAGACTGAATAAGGATACTTTATTTTGGATTCTGAACATGAAGCAGCATTACATTTTGGATTCTGAACATGTATTCCGTTACATTCCAACCCTGGTATTTAATTATGATCTTAAGTGTAAATAAGCTTTAATTTGTGATTTTTTACATTTAAATACACAGAAGACTGCTATTTTATCTTGTCTGTACAAAATGTGAACTATAAAAAATTATAAAATTATAAAATGTAATTCATATGTAATTAACCATGTAATTACATTGCAACACAGTAACAGAAGCAGTAGTATCTCAACCTGCTTAAATGATTTTGAAGCAACTCCTCAAGCCCGATCCCATCATCAGAGCTCGGCACGAAACACAGCCGCCCTGCAGCAAACACCCTGTCTGTCCATCTGTAGGCCTGTCTGGGCGTCCATCTGTCCACACTTTTTGTTTCTCGGCTGAATCGCAGCAGGCATAAGGAGACTGAGAGGTGTGGAGAGACTGGATTTGCTGAAATATCCCTCCTCAGTTCTTTGATAGTCGTCAAAGAAGCAATACTTAGATGTAACAAGCTCAATTCCTCTGATGGTGGCACTGCATTGTGACATTTTTATTTCTCACATTCTTCAAAGAACACCTCAAGAACCCTGCATCTTCACTATACTCATTTTTTAAATTGTCCTACAATTTTTAACGCTTGTACAAAAGTTTTAACACACCCCCCCAACTGCATGCATTGCTGTTTTTCTTTTTCCTCATGAAATTTTGCAAATTTTACAGCATAATTTCATAAGTTTAAGACATTAAAGATGTTGTACAGTAAAGACGCATGTTTAACATGTTAATCCTAATATTATGTTTATTATTTGAGCCCAAAATATGAAACCAAAAAATGGTTGAAATTAAAATTGCTACCCGAGTTTATGTGTTTCAGGTATTTCTTTGTTGACTACCTAAATAGATCTTTAATAAAACATACATTCAGTAAAACCCCCATGGCAGGAAATATCAAAGTTCTGGTGGAAAATATGTTTCCATCCCCCATGTCATGTGATCTATCAGTGGTTCTCACACTCTTACGGGTGTGATTGTGTCCCCATTAAATTAGGAAAAGGCACTTAATATGAAGCAAAAAAATGATGTCAATTGTTTATTTACCAACATTAAACATCAAATGTTGTTAAATTGATATCAAATATAAGAGGAGGATTAAAGGCAAAAATAACACATGAAATATAACATAAGCCATAACTTTTGCACGAGCCACTTTTTAGTTTTTCTTTTTCTCATTATAAAAAATCCCTCTCAATTTTTTTTTCAATCCAGTAGAATCATAAATTGGAAGTGAGGTTGGAAATTGTTCGCTCTTGACCTGGTGTTTGTGCTCATGAAACCAAAACCCATATCAATTTGATCATTTATTTCCTGGCTCCAAGTTAGCATAAGTTTGAATCATCTCGGATGCTGGTTGCCGAGCAACAGCAGCCGGCTGGCCGCTCCCGGTGCGGCAGGGTTGGAACATGTGTTACAGCTGTGCTGAGCAGCCACTGCCTGCATCGATAAACAATGAGCGAGACCTGGCAACCCAGCGGCAGAAAGAAATGATATTAGTCCCATAAGCAAGACTGAAATAGTTCAGCTTATTTTTCCTTCTTGATTCTGCACTGCGTTCAGCCAATTGGGCAAAATGCCAAATATCAAACTTTCTCCAAAGCATTTTAGACCTTTAGAGAAGGCCTGGGATCTGAAAAAATAAGCATCTGTCAATTTTAGTCCATTTTTAGTCAGTAGAATCATTTAAGCTCAGCGAGTCCTGAAGCACTGCACTCATTTAAAGTTTGGTTGAAAACAACCAAAACAGGAGTTAAATTCTTAAAACAGCCAGTAGAAAATTATCCAACTGAGCAAGCTGTTCCATTGGTCAGGCCTTCATGAGCTGGAAGTCCAACTATGTGAGGGATCTACAGTGGGCAGGGCCAGTGAGGGTAAAATGGTCTAACGATTGGGTGTGTGTCAGATGGTCTAACCAGTTGGTGTGTGTTAAATTGTCTACCTAGTGTGTGTGTGTCAGATGGTCTAATCAGTCGGTGTGTGTCAGATGGTAAACAGCAGCAGCCCTTTATCAGGACTCTTTACTGAAGGAATCACTATAGCAATGCTCCACATGGGCTCACATATTTATTCATGTCTATTACAAGGTCCACACACAACATGGAACCGCCTTTACACTTCAGATGCTCGTGTTTAATCTAGAACCACGTTCATGTGCAGGGTCATTAGTTTTGCACTAACATACTACTGCAATCCTAAATGATGATAGCAAAACTTAGCATTATCATGATTATTTTTTAAATATTTGTGACCAGAACTTTACACAGTAGTGAATATTCCTGGTTTTATATGTAGAAGATTTGGAGTAAAGATGTGTGAAACTGTCCAAAATTGCCAAACATGTCCAAGAGTGCCACGTCCCACAGTGTTGTTCATCTGCGCAGCCATAATCCCACCCAATCCAGAGTCACTTTACGATACCAAGGCTACAGAACTACATTCTACTCTAACAGTAAATTTAACAAGGTCTTTCTTTGCAGCTTAGTTTTTACATATGGACTGAAGTCTGAAGTATTTGGGAACAGTGTTTCTAACCTACACTGAGCCCAAATAAAAGGCCCCTTTAAACACCCTGGTACTCTCCAGAGCCTTTTCTTACATATTATTGTGCTAGATCACAGGCCGAGCCCATCTGTGGCTGAGGCGGCGGGCGTTCCTGTAAGAGCCTGCTGCCATTGTGTAGCAGGGCCAATTATGACTCAGTGAGGTGTTGTGCATCAGAGGAGGCTCATAATGAGAGATTTGTGGCCTGGCCACATTTCTCTCATCTTGGACCCCACTCCATCTGTCAGCCCTCCGCAATCCCCCTTCTGCGACAATTACGGACCCCGCCGCATGCTAATAGGCACCCTACCCCCGACCGAGCATTTTGATTGCCCGTTTGTTGCCCATTTGTCATCCTGTTAGTGACCTGAGCTCCAACGGAGCCGCTTTTGGGCCTGCCGGCCTTTAGGCTGGAGGAGGGGATTGGGGGGTGGGGGACTGTCTGATCCGGCATTCTACCAGGACACAGTGATTGAAGGGCTCATGTCGTGTTGTTGTATGTCTTTTGTAATAAATTTAGATCTAATGACCCTCATAAACTGCTCCCAGATTAAACTAATTAACCCTTTGAATAGTAATGATGAATATACTACTCAGCCAATCAAAGCAAAACAACACTCAGAATGAACAGAATGAATGTAGCAATTAATGAGGCAAAATCAGGGGACTAATGCCCGGTATACCTTGTACGATTTTGTTCTGTCCCAGACGAAAGAAGACAGTTATGAAACAATCATGGTTATTTCTTTGGTCGTGGCTCCTAAACGGTGGTTCAACGTCGTACTGTGAGAGAGGTTCAAAGACACATGTCGTCACGGTGACTAAAGACAGCCCACAATTATTTTATGACAATGTCAGAAATTCAGGATGACCATGTCACAGTGTGTGTGTGCTGTTACAGCCTATGTCTACCGATCAGACAATAAAAGTGTAACATAATGTGTCTCATTCATGAACAAGACAAAATCCAAGCAGCATGGAGGCTAAACAAAGGTATACTGGTACGTGGGACTGGAACAAAGAAGAAATATTTGTGGAGTTGTGGTAGCAGAGGGTTAGTTTATTAAAAACATGATTACGAGAGCACAAGTCATCTTGTTCTGTTAACATACCACTAGTGCAAGCTGGTGATATTTAGTTCTTCTATACTAAGCTGATCATCTGGAGGATGATTTTTATTTGGTTCCCAGAGCTGGAACAGACCTCACTCCCAGCTCATGTCGATACTTTATACGGGCTTGACCATAAGCTAAACGGTACTTGGGTTACTGTATCAATTTCATGCAACATGTAGTAATAAATAATGGCACAAAACATAATCATGGATGGTCAAACAGCACTTTGTCCAACTTGTTAAATGGGACGTCCTGTCCAGACTTGCTGTTGTTGTCTTTGTTTCTATGGGACACTGCTGCAAATGTGGTATTTTACGCTCCTTTCAATTTATGTATTGTCCTGTGACATCCCTGTTGGAGACAAATCAGGATGCTTTAGGCTTTACAATGTAAAAGACATGTGGTTACATGTGTCCTAGGCTATCTAGACCAGCAAGTGGTTCAAGTGTTCAGATCTTGATTTTGTCTTGGTGGTCATTTATACTTGCATGCAGCTCTGACCCGATATTCTGATCTGATTTTGAACACCAAGTGTAAACAGGACCTGAAAGTAAAGAAATACTCCAGATTGGGACCAGTTTCTCAGCCACTGTTTAAACTGAAGTGAAGGCAGTGAAGGCAGTGTGACGCTCTGGGCAGCGATCTGCTGGGAAACCTTGAGTCCTGCACTCAATGTCTTTGGAGGAAATTATCTTTTTGGCAAGACATTTGGCTACCTGACCTTATTGAAGCTTCTTGACGGTCCATATTTGGTAACTGGGAACAAAATGTGAGCGTTGTCATGGTAACGGAGGATGGTCAAGGTTTCACAAAGCCAATGAGAAATGATCTCCCCAGACTTTATGAGTGTATTAACCTTAGAATCTGTATCTTTTAGAGTCTTGAACAATTCTGTAGAGAGACAGACCCGGGGACCCCCCGAGGCTTGTGAAATTAAAAATTCTCCCCTGACCAGACGAGATTATTGGACCTGTGCTCTTTATTTAAATAGATTATTGAACCCAAGGTTGTAAAGTTCCACTACACTGAACATGTTGAGGCCTTTTTTGAGTTTCCTAGTCCTCTTTTCTCCCTCATGCATACACATGTGAGAGAGGGGCCACTCAGATTGTGGGTGATGACATCACCTGCTGAAGTTTGTACAGCTTGCTGTGGCTAGGCATGTTTTCGCTGCAAACGCTCTGTGATTGGTTGGAGCTCCAACGGCTCGCAGTAACACTTTCACTGCCTGGTTCGAGAAATATTGCAGATTTGAGCTGAAGGTTCGGGACACTGTGGAGCCCTGATGGTGGTATAACATGTTCAGATCCTCTCTTTGTCTGTCCTTTTCAAAGACTATTCAGCTTTTCCTGAATGGGTGAAAAAAGACCCTGGATTTTAAGACTCATCATCAAAAGCACAGCTCTCATAACTGCATATTTAGTTTGGAAATCGCATTATTACAGCAATTTTGTTTTGGAGGAGCAATTGCAGGCATTATGGGTAGATAGATGGTTGCCGCATCTGTTTGTCTGTATCTCTTATTTTGCATGAAAAAAATAATGGCAGCTTTTAAAAATGGTCATCGATTTCCCAAAAGTATCTTCAGAAAGAGTCTCTTGGAGCTGTTGGATCTCGACTGTGATGCCGTTATACTGTCACTCAAGCCTGCATTATAATCAGACATCACATACAGAGCTAATTTGAAAGAAAAAGCTGAAGAAATAAAAAGGTTATTTTTATAACATTTCTTTAAACATACAGTCCATTTATAGAACCTAAACTGCAACAAAACAGCCTGTTGTTTTTGTGATGTCACAAAAATTGACACATTTAAATATATTGCATTATACATAACATATCTAATATCTAATGTAGTAAAGAATTATATTATTAGTAGAATTTACGGTTTCATATATTTCATGCATGGGTGTTGACTACAATACCCAGCATGCATGGCATAGATGCATTGCTTCCAAAGATTCCAACTTTCTTGTATTTTAATGTAGTCTTGAGAAACAGTTCTCCAGGCTTCCTGAAGGACTTTCAAAATCTCTCATTTTCAGTCCAGTCCCTGAACCTGACCAATTTCACAGGAATGTTTTTTGTTTGTTAAATCACACAGTGACCCACATATGAATCATTCAAGCATAACAAAGCACATCTAACTTAAGGCCTGAACCAGTGAAGAAACAGGTGCAGATGATTCCAGATGATCAGGCGGTGATCAGTATACTGGTGGTTCTGAATGCTGAGTGGTTGGACCACCTTTATCTAGGCACCTTGTATCTTTAGACACTTTGCAGCCTGTAGCAGTAAAACATTTGTTTCTGTTTCGTTCATTTAATCTTCTCAATATGCCAAGTATAAGACAGTTTGACAGGCAGAAAATAGTATTTTTGCACCAACAAGGTGATTCAAAGCAAAATATGAAGAAATAAGGGGGCTCGAAACTTTTGCACAGTACTGTACTTTCATTCAGCGCTAACTGAACCCTAGAGATGAGACTGCTGCCCTTTAAGACAATGAAAAGAAGCCAAACCGAGGTCAGGTAGCTTGCTAATGTTGGCTTTTAGCTTGTTGCCCTCCTCACCAGTCACTTCTGTTAATTGAATCCACTCTGTCAACTGTAATGATGAAGTCAATTTCTATGGTTACAAGGCTTCAATAAGATACAGTATTATACTTACTAGAATTTATGGTCTCTTCCCAACTTCAAGATACCAAAGGACACCTACAATGAAAACATGAGCATCAGAACTGGACCATGGAGTGACAGAAGAAGGTGACCTGGTCTGATGATTCATGTTTTCTTGGTATGGATGGCTATATGTGTGTGTATGTGTGTGTGTGTGTGTGTGTGTGTGTGTGTGTGTGTGTGTGTGTGTGTGTGTGTGTGTGATTAATCTGGGGAAGAGATGCACCAGGATGCACTATGGGAAGAAAGCAAGGCGGTGGAGGTAGTGTAGTGCTTTGGGTGATGATCTGCTGGGAAATCTTGGGTCCTACATTCGTGTGGATATTACTTTTACACGTAAACATTACAGACCAAGTTCAGCCCTTTATGGAGACGCTGTTCCCTAATGGCAGTTACTCTTTTAGCAGGATGATGCCCCCCACTGCAAACACTGTTCAGGAAGCGTTTGAGGAACATTACAAAGAGTTCAAGGTGCCTCAAAATTCCCAAGATCTCTGATTGAGCTTCTGTGGGATGTGCTGGAGAAACTAGTCTGATCCATGGAGGCCCCGCATCACAACTTACAGGTTTTAAAGGATCTGCTGGCGCAGAACCACAGACCTTCAGGGGTCTTGTGGAGTCCAGGCCTCAGTGGATCAGAACTGTTTTGGGGGAAAACAATATCAGGCTGGTTTTAATGTCATGTACTATGTATCTGATCTGCTCAGAAAAGGGCAACACTAAGAAATATATCAGGCCTTCCTAGCCCTTAAAATGGACGTTATTCTCGCAGTTGTAATAACATCACTTTTCAGATACAGAGATCTGGGACCTGCCCTAAAACTGAATTGATTGAAATCAGGTTGAAATCAGCCTCATGAATGGCTTGGAACGGTAATAAATAATGCAGGCTAATGCGTTCTTCTCTACCTCTCTACTTAATGCATCAATGGCCCGCGGCACTGCCGAACCATCCATTTCATCAAGCGCCACATTAAAAGCTGCCGTATGGTATTCTTTTAACTCACGGTCAAGTGCCACTCAACTTGGCTGAGTGGAGGCCGCTCCCTGTTCACACCACTCATGACTGACATCCACTCAGATCACAGTGCAGACCTGCATTGGTCCCACAGTCCCCATTAAAGGCACTCAGTGTTGGAGGGTTGCAATAAGGCAGGGGGTCCTGGACGGCTGGAGTCCAGCACAGTTCCCTGCTCATACACACCTGGATCAACTCACCTGTTCATTGGCGGGTTTAGTGAGGGTTACGCAGGTGGGATCCCAAACTACGCTGGAAACCAGACCTCCAGCACCAGAGGGGCAATGAAGAAATAATTTAATACAGTTTTTGATCCCAGATGATGAGATCACCCCCTGAGATCACACACACACACACACACACACATACACACATACACACACACACACACACACACACACACAATTTCCACTCTGAAGTGTATTAAAGCCTTATTTTAATGTATTAAAGCATTAAAGCATTATTTTCTTTTTTTATTATTATAATAAGCTTTTGTTTGATTATATAAATACTTCGATTTATAAAATACAAGGAAACTGGAATCCTGGGCTGGGATTGGGCAGGAGGGTCATTTGCAATCTAATTTACATATTGTAGCCTTCTGCAGTATTAGAGGGACTAAAAAATGACATTTCCAACCTGAAATGTTCTGTGCACACCCACATTTCATTGAAAGGTTTCCCTGAGAAAAAGCCAAATGTGGCCATATTCCTTTACTCTTTTTTATAAGATGAAAGAGAGAGGGCGGAGTGGCAGCGTCCAGCAGAACAGACAGTAAAAGGAAAGTGCTGAGAGGCCCTCGGCATATGATGAATGGTAACCGCACCACAGTTGACCCGCACACCCTTGGACTTCACTCACTGCTGGAATGAATATTGATGGCACCCGCACCTGAATCGCCAGGCGAATATGAATTCGGTCACGTAACAGAAGTTTTTCTGCTGTACTGGTAACCAAGACTAAAAAAGACTAGTATTGCAATAATATTACCATTCATCACAATATAGCGGCAGAATGGGATCCTGAATTCCGTGGATATATAAAATAGAATGACAGAATGTAAGAAATATTTGTTGTTTTAGCTGTAAAGAATCAGTACAAAGAATGTTAGATTTGTCGACCTGTCAGCAAGACAAAAAACCTTTAATATCCAACTTTTGTAATTTAACTTATATTTTCAATTATTTGTGGCTGTCTTAAAATCTGTAGTTAATTGAACATCAAATAGTAAGTTAATAGAACAACTAGAGTATCTTCTGATGTTATAGTCTGATGTTCAGTATTGCTTAAGTCAACTGTTACTTTTAAAAGTTAAAACAACAAATATTTTTAAATTGTAGTAAATATCTAAAAAATCATAAATCTGAGTACACGGCCATCCATAAGTGGGGCCCAAGAGGAGAAGATGTTCGGTGGAGGAAACCATAACATGATGAAAACTTATAACTAAACTAAGAAGCCTTTGAGTTAACTGGAGAAAAGCTGTGTGATCTTCAACCCTGGCATGTTTGCAGACCAGTGGGTTTGTTTTGGTTGTGCAGATGCTCTGTGATTGGTTGGTATGCAGTTTCATTTATTAATTGGTTTTATTTCGACATCGGTGGGTTTGTGTTTTCTGATTTCTGAACCTTTTTCCTGGTTGTACACCACTGTTGTTCCTCCAATGCTGTAGTTTAGCCATTGACTTTAAGTGCTGCCACCAGCGACCCCTAGTAGATTTATTAATATTTGTAGCCTCCACTGCTCAAACAACTCAACCAGCCAAACAGAAAATCATCTGGAGCTGTGATTGGTCAGGATGCCTACAGTAAACAACATTGCAGAGCTTATTTGCATATTGTACCCTTATGTGTTGACAGATATCAGGCCAGCACCATGACAGACGCTTTGCGGAGCGGCTGCAGCTCAGGAATTTGTGAGGGAATCACAGACTCTGACAGCTGGCCTAGTTCTTTTAGTGCCGGGCCCCCAAAACGGCAACTTTTCCTCAAGTTCTCATTTTTTTCGAGAGTGTTAAACAGATCTCGGCTGTCAGCTGTCTAAGAAAGTCCTCAGTAAGACTCGAAGGCTGAAACTTCGCAGCTCAGAAGGACAAAACTGGTCTTTTTGGCTGCACTGGAGGCTCTCGGCAGACAGGAGATTCATCCCAACAGTGATTAGTGCAGGCTCAACCCCCCATCTACCCCCCATCTACCCCCCAGAGGTCCTCAGAGTATCTGAACTCTCCCTATCAAACTGCTGTAACTGCAGTGTAATAAAGAGCTGATAAAACACACATCGCAGCTTTAATGTGTGTTAATATAAACACATTTTATTACAAGCAGTTTTAGTTCTTTCCTGTTAATCTGATCTCCAGGAAAAGAATAGCCTTTCTTTTTAAGTGAGATGAAATGATAATAAATGAGGCTGTGGAGCTTAATTCAGTTCAATACAACTCA